>JAKVIS010002461.1:0-22495 GCA_033119425.1 Bufotes viridis | reverse complement strand
TAGGTTATATATATAATACAGATAGTTAGTGGGAGATAGTCAGTGTAGGTTATATATATATAATACAGATAGTTAGTGGAGATAGTCAGTGTAGGTTATATATATAATACAGATAGTTAGTGGGAGATAGTCAGTGTAGGTTATATATATATAATACAGATAGTTAGTGGGAGATAGTCAGTGTAGGTTATATATATAATACAGATAGTTAGTGGAGATAGTCAGTGTAGGTTATATATATAATACAGATAGTTAGTGGGAGATAGTCAGTGTAGGTTATATATATAATACAGATAGTTAGTGGAGATAGTCAGTGTAGGTTATATATATAATACAGATAGTTAGTGGGAGATAGTCAGTGTAGGTTATATATATAATACAGATAGTTAGTGGGAGATAGTCAGTGTAGGTTATATATATAATACAGATAGTTAGTGGAGATAGTCAGTGTAGGTTATATATATAATACAGATAGTTAGTGGGAGATAGTCAGTGTAGGTTATATATATAATACAGATAGTTAGTGGGAGATAGTCAGTGTAGGTTATATATATATAATACAGATAGTTAGTGGGAGATAGTCAGTGTAGGTTATATATATATAATACAGATAGTTAGTGGGAGATAGTCAGTGTAGGTTATATATATATATACAGATAGTTAGTGGAGATAGTCAGTGTAGGTTATATATATAATACAGATAGTTAGTGGAGATAGTCAGTGTAGGTTATATATATAATACAGATAGTTAGTGGAGATAGTCAGTGTAGGTTATATATATAATACAGATAGTTAGTGGGAGATAGTCAGTGTAGGTTATATATATAATACAGATAGTTAGTGGAGATAGTCAGTGTAGGTTATATATATAATACAGATAGTTAGTGGGAGATAGTCAGTGTAGGTTATATATATAATACAGATAGTTAGTGGGAGATAGTCAGTGTAGGTTATATATATAATACAGATAGTTAGTGGGAGATAGTCAGTGTAGGTTATATATATAATACAGATAGTTAGTGGAGATAGTCAGTGTAGGTTATATATATAATACAGATAGTTAGTGGGAGATAGTCAGTGTAGGTTATATATATAATACAGATAGTTAGTGGGAGATAGTCAGTGTAGGTTATATATATAATACAGATAGTTAGTGGGAGATAGTCAGTGTAGGTTATATATATATAATACAGATAGTTAGTGGAGATAGTCAGTGTAGGTTATATATATAATACAGATAGTTAGTGGGAGATAGTCAGTGTAGGTTATATATATAATACAGATAGTTAGTGGGAGATAGTCAGTGTAGGTTATATATATAATACAGATAGTTAGTGGAGATAGTCAGTGTAGGTTATATATATAATACAGATAGTTAGTGGGAGATAGTCAGTGTAGGTTATATATATAATACAGATAGTTAGTGGAGATAGTCAGTGTAGGTTATATATATAATACAGATAGTTAGTGGAGATAGTCAGTGTAGGTTATATATATAATACAGATAGTTAGTGGGAGATAGTCAGTGTAGGTTATATATATAATACAGATAGTTAGTGGAGATAGTCAGTGTAGGTTATATATATAATACAGATAGTTAGTGGAGATAGTCAGTGTAGGTTATATATATAATACAGATAGTTAGTGGGAGATAGTCAGTGTAGGTTATATATATAATACAGATAGTTAGTGGAGATAGTCAGTGTAGGTTATATATATAATACAGATAGTTAGTGGGAGATAGTCAGTGTAGGTTATATATATAATACAGATAGTTAGTGGAGATAGTCAGTGTAGGTTATATATATAATACAGATAGTTAGTGGGAGATAGTCAGTGTAGGTTATATATATAATACAGATAGTTAGTGGAGATAGTCAGTGTAGGTTATATATATATAATACAGATAGTTAGTGGGAGATAGTCAGTGTAGGTTATATATATAATACAGATAGTTAGTGGGAGATAGTCAGTGTAGGTTATATATATAATACAGATAGTTAGTGGAGATAGTCAGTGTAGGTTATATATATAATACAGATAGTTAGTGGAGATAGTCAGTGTAGGTTATATATATATAATACAGATAGTTAGTGGAGATAGTCAGTGTAGGTTATATATATATAATACAGATAGTTAGTGGGAGATAGTCAGTGTAGGTTATATATATAATACAGATAGTTAGTGGGAGATAGTCAGTGTAGGTTATATATATATAATACAGATAGTTAGTGGGAGATAGTCAGTGTAGGTTATATATATAATACAGATAGTTAGTGGGAGATAGTCAGTGTAGGTTATATATATAATACAGATAGTTAGTGGGAGATAGTCAGTGTAGGTTATATATATAATACAGATAGTTAGTGGGAGATAGTCAGTGTAGGTTATATATATAATACAGATAGTTAGTGGAGATAGTCAGTGTAGGTTATATATATAATACAGATAGTTAGTGGAGATAGTCAGTGTAGGTTATATATATAATACAGATAGTTAGTGGAGATAGTCAGTGTAGGTTATATATATAATACAGATAGTTAGTGGAGATAGTCAGTGTAGGTTATATATATAATACAGATAGTTAGTGGAGATAGTCAGTGTAGGTTATATATATAATACAGATAGTTAGTGGGAGATAGTCAGTGTAGGTTATATATATAATACAGATAGTTAGTGGAGATAGTCAGTGTAGGTTATATATATAATACAGATAGTTAGTGGGAGATAGTCAGTGTAGGTTATATATATAATACAGATAGTTAGTGGAGATAGTCAGTGTAGGTTATATATATAATACAGATAGTTAGTGGAGATAGTCAGTGTAGGTTATATATATAATACAGATAGTTAGTGGAGATAGTCAGTGTAGGTTATATATATAATACAGATAGTTAGTGGGAGATAGTCAGTGTAGGTTATATATATAATACAGATAGTTAGTGGGAGATAGTCAGTGTAGGTTATATATATAATACAGATAGTTAGTGGGAGATAGTCAGTGTAGGTTATATATATAATACAGATAGTTAGTGGAGATAGTCAGTGTAGGTTATATATATAATACAGATAGTTAGTGGGAGATAGTCAGTGTAGGTTATATATATATAATACAGATAGTTAGTGGAGATAGTCAGTGTAGGTTATATATATAATACAGATAGTTAGTGGAGATAGTCAGTGTAGGTTATATATATAATACAGATAGTTAGTGGGAGATAGTCAGTGTAGGTTATATATATATAATACAGATAGTTAGTGGAGATAGTCAGTGTAGGTTATATATATAATACAGATAGTTAGTGGAGATAGTCAGTGTAGGTTATATATATAATACAGATAGTTAGTGGAGATAGTCAGTGTAGGTTATATATATATAATACAGATAGTTAGTGGGAGATAGTCAGTGTAGGTTATATATATAATACAGATAGTTAGTGGGAGATAGTCAGTGTAGGTTATATATATAATACAGATAGTTAGTGGGAGATAGTCAGTGTAGGTTATATATATAATACAGATAGTTAGTGGAGATAGTCAGTGTAGGTTATATATATATATACAGATAGTTAGTGGGAGATAGTCAGTGTAGGTTATATATATAATACAGATAGTTAGTGGAGATAGTCAGTGTAGGTTATATATATAATACAGATAGTTAGTGGGAGATAGTCAGTGTAGGTTATATATATAATACAGATAGTTAGTGGAGATAGTCAGTGTAGGTTATATATATATAATACAGATAGTTAGTGGAGATAGTCAGTGTAGGTTATATATATAATACAGATAGTTAGTGGAGATAGTCAGTGTAGGTTATATATATAATACAGATAGTTAGTGGGAGATAGTCAGTGTAGGTTATATATATAATACAGATAGTTAGTGGAGATAGTCAGTGTAGGTTATATATATAATACAGATAGTTAGTGGGAGATAGTCAGTGTAGGTTATATATATATAATACAGATAGTTAGTGGAGATAGTCAGTGTAGGTTATATATATAATACAGATAGTTAGTGGAGATAGTCAGTGTAGGTTATATATATATATACAGATAGTTAGTGGAGATAGTCAGTGTAGGTTATATATATAATACAGATAGTTAGTGGAGATAGTCAGTGTAGGTTATATATATATAATACAGATAGTTAGTGGGAGATAGTCAGTGTAGGTTATATATATAATACAGATAGTTAGTGGGAGATAGTCAGTGTAGGTTATATATATAATACAGATAGTTAGTGGGAGATAGTCAGTGTAGGTTATATATATAATACAGATAGTTAGTGGGAGATAGTCAGTGTAGGTTATATATATAATACAGATAGTTAGTGGGAGATAGTCAGTGCAGGTTATATATATAATACAGATAGTTAGTGGGAGATAGTCAGTGTAGGTTATATATATAATACAGATAGTTAGTGGGAGATAGTCAGTGTAGGTTATATATATAATACAGATAGTTAGTGGGAGATAGTCAGTGTAGGTTATATATATAATACAGATAGTTAGTGGAGATAGTCAGTGTAGGTTATATATATAATACAGATAGTTAGTGGGAGATAGTCAGTGTAGGTTATATATATAATACAGATAGTTAGTGGAGATAGTCAGTGTAGGTTATATATATAATACAGATAGTTAGTGGAGATAGTCAGTGTAGGTTATATATATAATACAGATAGTTAGTGGGAGATAGTCAGTGTAGGTTATATATATAATACAGATAGTTAGTGGAGATAGTCAGTGTAGGTTATATATATAATACAGATAGTTAGTGGGAGATAGTCAGTGTAGGTTATATATATAATACAGATAGTTAGTGGGAGATAGTCAGTGTAGGTTATATATATAATACAGATAGTTAGTGGGAGATAGTCAGTGTAGGTTATATATATAATACAGATAGTTAGTGGGAGATAGTCAGTGTAGGTTATATATATAATACAGATAGTTAGTGGGAGATAGTCAGTGTAGGTTATATATATAATACAGATAGTTAGTGGGAGATAGTCAGTGTAGGTTATATATATAATACAGATAGTTAGTGGGAGATAGTCAGTGTAGGTTATATATATAATACAGATAGTTAGTGGGAGATAGTCAGTGTAGGTTATATATATAATACAGATAGTTAGTGGGAGATAGTCAGTGTAGGTTATATATATAATACAGATAGTTAGTGGGAGATAGTCAGTGTAGGTTATATATATAATACAGATAGTTAGTGGGAGATAGTCAGTGTAGGTTATATATATAATACAGATAGTTAGTGGGAGATAGTCAGTGTAGGTTATATATATAATACAGATAGTTAGTGGAGATAGTCAGTGTAGGTTATATATATAATACAGATAGTTAGTGGAGATAGTCAGTGTAGGTTATATATATAATACAGATAGTTAGTGGGAGATAGTCAGTGTAGGTTATATATATAATACAGATAGTTAGTGGAGATAGTCAGTGTAGGTTATATATATAATACAGATAGTTAGTGGGAGATAGTCAGTGTAGGTTATATATATAATACAGATAGTTAGTGGAGATAGTCAGTGTAGGTTATATATATAATACAGATAGTTAGTGGGAGATAGTCAGTGTAGGTTATATATATAATACAGATAGTTAGTGGGAGATAGTCAGTGTAGGTTATATATATAATACAGATAGTTAGTGGGAGATAGTCAGTGTAGGTTATATATATAATACAGATAGTTAGTGGAGATAGTCAGTGTAGGTTATATATATAATACAGATAGTTAGTGGGAGATAGTCAGTGTAGGTTATATATATAATACAGATAGTTAGTGGGAGATAGTCAGTGTAGGTTATATATATAATACAGATAGTTAGTGGGAGATAGTCAGTGTAGGTTATATATATAATACAGATAGTTAGTGGAGATAGTCAGTGTAGGTTATATATATAATACAGATAGTTAGTGGGAGATAGTCAGTGTAGGTTATATATATAATACAGATAGTTAGTGGGAGATAGTCAGTGTAGGTTATATATATATAATACAGATAGTTAGTGGAGATAGTCAGTGTAGGTTATATATATAATACAGATAGTTAGTGGAGATAGTCAGTGTAGGTTATATATATAATACAGATAGTTAGTGGGAGATAGTCAGTGTAGGTTATATATATAATACAGATAGTTAGTGGGAGATAGTCAGTGTAGGTTATATATATAATACAGATAGTTAGTGGAGATAGTCAGTGTAGGTTATATATATAATACAGATAGTTAGTGGAGATAGTCAGTGTAGGTTATATATATAATACAGATAGTTAGTGGAGATAGTCAGTGTAGGTTATATATATAATACAGATAGTTAGTGGGAGATAGTCAGTGTAGGTTATATATATAATACAGATAGTTAGTGGGAGATAGTCAGTGTAGGTTATATATATAATACAGATAGTTAGTGGAGATAGTCAGTGTAGGTTATATATATAATACAGATAGTTAGTGGGAGATAGTCAGTGTAGGTTATATATATAATACAGATAGTTAGTGGAGATAGTCAGTGTAGGTTATATATATAATACAGATAGTTAGTGGGAGATAGTCAGTGTAGGTTATATATATAATACAGATAGTTAGTGGGAGATAGTCAGTGTAGGTTATATATATATAATACAGATAGTTAGTGGGAGATAGTCAGTGTAGGTTATATATATATAATACAGATAGTTAGTGGAGATAGTCAGTGTAGGTTATATATATATAATACAGATAGTTAGTGGAGATAGTCAGTGTAGGTTATATATATAATACAGATAGTTAGTGGGAGATAGTCAGTGTAGGTTATATATATATATACAGATAGTTAGTGGGAGATAGTCAGTGTAGGTTATATATATAATACAGATAGTTAGTGGGAGATAGTCAGTGTAGGTTATATATATAATACAGATAGTTAGTGGGAGATAGTCAGTGTAGGTTATATATATAATACAGATAGTTAGTGGGAGATAGTCAGTGTAGGTTATATATATAATACAGATAGTTAGTGGAGATAGTCAGTGTAGGTTATATATATAATACAGATAGTTAGTGGGAGATAGTCAGTGTAGGTTATATATATAATACAGATAGTTAGTGGAGATAGTCAGTGTAGGTTATATATATAATACAGATAGTTAGTGGAGATAGTCAGTGTAGGTTATATATATAATACAGATAGTTAGTGGAGATAGTCAGTGTAGGTTATATATATAATACAGATAGTTAGTGGGAGATAGTCAGTGTAGGTTATATATATAATACAGATAGTTAGTGGGAGATAGTCAGTGTAGGTTATATATATAATACAGATAGTTAGTGGAGATAGTCAGTGTAGGTTATATATATAATACAGATAGTTAGTGGGAGATAGTCAGTGTAGGTTATATATATAATACAGATAGTTAGTGGGAGATAGTCAGTGTAGGTTATATATATAATACAGATAGTTAGTGGGAGATAGTCAGTGTAGGTTATATATATAATACAGATAGTTAGTGGGAGATAGTCAGTGTAGGTTATATATATAATACAGATAGTTAGTGGAGATAGTCAGTGTAGGTTATATATATAATACAGATAGTTAGTGGAGATAGTCAGTGTAGGTTATATATATAATACAGATAGTTAGTGGGAGATAGTCAGTGTAGGTTATATATATAATACAGATAGTTAGTGGGAGATAGTCAGTGTAGGTTATATATATATAATACAGATAGTTAGTGGGAGATAGTCAGTGTAGGTTATATATATAATACAGATAGTTAGTGGGAGATAGTCAGTGTAGGTTATATATATAATACAGATAGTTAGTGGGAGATAGTCAGTGTAGGTTATATATATAATACAGATAGTTAGTGGAGATAGTCAGTGTAGGTTATATATATAATACAGATAGTTAGTGGGAGATAGTCAGTGTAGGTTATATATATATAATACAGATAGTTAGTGGAGATAGTCAGTGTAGGTTATATATATAATACAGATAGTTAGTGGGAGATAGTCAGTGTAGGTTATATATATATAATACAGATAGTTAGTGGGAGATAGTCAGTGTAGGTTATATATATAATACAGATAGTTAGTGGAGATAGTCAGTGTAGGTTATATATATAATACAGATAGTTAGTGGGAGATAGTCAGTGTAGGTTATATATATAATACAGATAGTTAGTGGGAGATAGTCAGTGTAGGTTATATATATAATACAGATAGTTAGTGGGAGATAGTCAGTGTAGGTTATATATATAATACAGATAGTTAGTGGGAGATAGTCAGTGTAGGTTATATATATAATACAGATAGTTAGTGGGAGATAGTCAGTGTAGGTTATATATATAATACAGATAGTTAGTGGGAGATAGTCAGTGTAGGTTATATATATATAATACAGATAGTTAGTGGGAGATAGTCAGTGTAGGTTATATATATAATACAGATAGTTAGTGGGAGATAGTCAGTGTAGGTTATATATATAATACAGATAGTTAGTGGGAGATAGTCAGTGTAGGTTATATATATAATACAGATAGTTAGTGGGAGATAGTCAGTGTAGGTTATATATATAATACAGATAGTTAGTGGAGATAGTCAGTGTAGGTTATATATATAATACAGATAGTTAGTGGGAGATAGTCAGTGTAGGTTATATATATAATACAGATAGTTAGTGGAGATAGTCAGTGTAGGTTATATATATATAATACAGATAGTTAGTGGGAGATAGTCAGTGTAGGTTATATATATAATACAGATAGTTAGTGGGAGATAGTCAGTGTAGGTTATATATATAATACAGATAGTTAGTGGAGATAGTCAGTGTAGGTTATATATATAATACAGATAGTTAGTGGGAGATAGTCAGTGTAGGTTATATATATAATACAGATAGTTAGTGGGAGATAGTCAGTGTAGGTTATATATATAATACAGATAGTTAGTGGGAGATAGTCAGTGTAGGTTATATATATAATACAGATAGTTAGTGGGAGATAGTCAGTGTAGGTTATATATATAATACAGATAGTTAGTGGGAGATAGTCAGTGTAGGTTATATATATAATACAGATAGTTAGTGGGAGATAGTCAGTGTAGGTTATATATATAATACAGATAGTTAGTGGGAGATAGTCAGTGTAGGTTATATATATAATACAGATAGTTAGTGGGAGATAGTCAGTGTAGGTTATATATATATAATACAGATAGTTAGTGGGAGATAGTCAGTGTAGGTTATATATATATAATACAGATAGTTAGTGGGAGATAGTCAGTGTAGGTTATATATATAATACAGATAGTTAGTGGGAGATAGTCAGTGTAGGTTATATATATAATACAGATAGTTAGTGGGAGATAGTCAGTGTAGGTTATATATATAATACAGATAGTTAGTGGGAGATAGTCAGTGTAGGTTATATATATAATACAGATAGTTAGTGGAGATAGTCAGTGTAGGTTATATATATAATACAGATAGTTAGTGGGAGATAGTCAGTGTAGGTTATATATATAATACAGATAGTTAGTGGGAGATAGTCAGTGTAGGTTATATATATAATACAGATAGTTAGTGGGAGATAGTCAGTGTAGGTTATATATATATAATACAGATAGTTAGTGGGAGATAGTCAGTGTAGGTTATATATATAATACAGATAGTTAGTGGGAGATAGTCAGTGTAGGTTATATATATAATACAGATAGTTAGTGGAGATAGTCAGTGTAGGTTATATATATAATACAGATAGTTAGTGGGAGATAGTCAGTGTAGGTTATATATATAATACAGATAGTTAGTGGAGATAGTCAGTGTAGGTTATATATATAATACAGATAGTTAGTGGGAGATAGTCAGTGTAGGTTATATATATAATACAGATAGTTAGTGGAGATAGTCAGTGTAGGTTATATATATATAATACAGATAGTTAGTGGGAGATAGTCAGTGTAGGTTATATATATAATACAGATAGTTAGTGGAGATAGTCAGTGTAGGTTATATATATAATACAGATAGTTAGTGGGAGATAGTCAGTGTAGGTTATATATATATAATACAGATAGTTAGTGGGAGATAGTCAGTGTAGGTTATATATATAATACAGATAGTTAGTGGGAGATAGTCAGTGTAGGTTATATATATATATACAGATAGTTAGTGGGAGATAGTCAGTGTAGGTTATATATATAATACAGATAGTTAGTGGGAGATAGTCAGTGTAGGTTATATATATAATACAGATAGTTAGTGGGAGATAGTCAGTGTAGGTTATATATATATAATACAGATAGTTAGTGGGAGATAGTCAGTGTAGGTTATATATATAATACAGATAGTTAGTGGAGATAGTCAGTGTAGGTTATATATATATAATACAGATAGTTAGTGGGAGATAGTCAGTGTAGGTTATATATATATAATACAGATAGTTAGTGGAGATAGTCAGTGTAGGTTATATATATAATACAGATAGTTAGTGGGAGATAGTCAGTGTAGGTTATATATATAATACAGATAGTTAGTGGGAGATAGTCAGTGTAGGTTATATATATAATACAGATAGTTAGTGGGAGATAGTCAGTGTAGGTTATATATATAATACAGATAGTTAGTGGAGATAGTCAGTGTAGGTTATATATATAATACAGATAGTTAGTGGGAGATAGTCAGTGTAGGTTATATATATAATACAGATAGTTAGTGGAGATAGTCAGTGTAGGTTATATATATATAATACAGATAGTTAGTGGAGATAGTCAGTGTAGGTTATATATATAATACAGATAGTTAGTGGAGATAGTCAGTGTAGGTTATATATATATAATACAGATAGTTAGTGGGAGATAGTCAGTGTAGGTTATATATATAATACAGATAGTTAGTGGGAGATAGTCAGTGTAGGTTATATATATAATACAGATAGTTAGTGGGAGATAGTCAGTGTAGGTTATATATATAATACAGATAGTTAGTGGGAGATAGTCAGTGTAGGTTATATATATAATACAGATAGTTAGTGGAGATAGTCAGTGTAGGTTATATATATATAATACAGATAGTTAGTGGGAGATAGTCAGTGTAGGTTATATATATAATACAGATAGTTAGTGGGAGATAGTCAGTGTAGGTTATATATATATAATACAGATAGTTAGTGGGAGATAGTCAGTGTAGGTTATATATATATAATACAGATAGTTAGTGGGAGATAGTCAGTGTAGGTTATATATATAATACAGATAGTTAGTGGAGATAGTCAGTGTAGGTTATATATATAATACAGATAGTTAGTGGGAGATAGTCAGTGTAGGTTATATATATATAATACAGATAGTTAGTGGGAGATAGTCAGTGTAGGTTATATATATAATACAGATAGTTAGTGGGAGATAGTCAGTGTAGGTTATATATATAATACAGATAGTTAGTGGGAGATAGTCAGTGTAGGTTATATATATAATACAGATAGTTAGTGGGAGATAGTCAGTGTAGGTTATATATATAATACAGATAGTTAGTGGGAGATAGTCAGTGTAGGTTATATATATAATACAGATAGTTAGTGGGAGATAGTCAGTGTAGGTTATATATATATAATACAGATAGTTAGTGGGAGATAGTCAGTGTAGGTTATATATATAATACAGATAGTTAGTGGGAGATAGTCAGTGTAGGTTATATATATAATACAGATAGTTAGTGGGAGATAGTCAGTGTAGGTTATATATATAATACAGATAGTTAGTGGAGATAGTCAGTGTAGGTTATATATATAATACAGATAGTTAGTGGGAGATAGTCAGTGTAGGTTATATATATAATACAGATAGTTAGTGGGAGATAGTCAGTGTAGGTTATATATATAATACAGATAGTTAGTGGGAGATAGTCAGTGTAGGTTATATATATAATACAGATAGTTAGTGGGAGATAGTCAGTGTAGGTTATATATATAATACAGATAGTTAGTGGGAGATAGTCAGTGTAGGTTATATATATATAATACAGATAGTTAGTGGGAGATAGTCAGTGTAGGTTATATATATAATACAGATAGTTAGTGGAGATAGTCAGTGTAGGTTATATATATAATACAGATAGTTAGTGGGAGATAGTCAGTGTAGGTTATATATATAATACAGATAGTTAGTGGAGATAGTCAGTGTAGGTTATATATATAATACAGATAGTTAGTGGGAGATAGTCAGTGTAGGTTATATATATAATACAGATAGTTAGTGGGAGATAGTCAGTGTAGGTTATATATATAATACAGATAGTTAGTGGGAGATAGTCAGTGTAGGTTATATATATAATACAGATAGTTAGTGGGAGATAGTCAGTGTAGGTTATATATATAATACAGATAGTTAGTGGGAGATAGTCAGTGTAGGTTATATATATAATACAGATAGTTAGTGGGAGATAGTCAGTGTAGGTTATATATATAATACAGATAGTTAGTGGGAGATAGTCAGTGTAGGTTATATATATAATACAGATAGTTAGTGGGAGATAGTCAGTGTAGGTTATATATATAATACAGATAGTTAGTGGGAGATAGTCAGTGTAGGTTATATATATAATACAGATAGTTAGTGGGAGATAGTCAGTGTAGGTTATATATATATAATACAGATAGTTAGTGGAGATAGTCAGTGTAGGTTATATATATAATACAGATAGTTAGTGGGAGATAGTCAGTGTAGGTTATATATATAATACAGATAGTTAGTGGGAGATAGTCAGTGTAGGTTATATATATAATACAGATAGTTAGTGGGAGATAGTCAGTGTAGGTTATATATATAATACAGATAGTTAGTGGGAGATAGTCAGTGTAGGTTATATTATATAATACAGATAGTTAGTGGGAGATAGTCAGTGTAGGTTATATATATAATACAGATAGTTAGTGGGAGATAGTCAGTGTAGGTTATATATATAATACAGATAGTTAGTGGGAGATAGTCAGTGTAGGTTATATATATAATACAGATAGTTAGTGGGAGATAGTCAGTGTAGGTTATATATATAATACAGATAGTTAGTGGGAGATAGTCAGTGTAGGTTATATATATAATACAGATAGTTAGTGGGAGATAGTCAGTGTAGGTTATATATATAATACAGATAGTTAGTGGGAGATAGTCAGTGTAGGTTATATATATAATACAGATAGTTAGTGGGAGATAGTCAGTGTAGGTTATATATATAATACAGATAGTTAGTGGGAGATAGTCAGTGTAGGTTATATATATAATACAGATAGTTAGTGGGAGATAGTCAGTGTAGGTTATATATATATAATACAGATAGTTAGTGGGAGATAGTCAGTGTAGGTTATATATATAATACAGATAGTTAGTGGAGATAGTCAGTGTAGGTTATATATATATAATACAGATAGTTAGTGGGAGATAGTCAGTGTAGGTTATATATATAATACAGATAGTTAGTGGGAGATAGTCAGTGTAGGTTATATATATAATACAGATAGTTAGTGGGAGATAGTCAGTGTAGGTTATATATATAATACAGATAGTTAGTGGGAGATAGTCAGTGTAGGTTATATATATAATACAGATAGTTAGTGGGAGATAGTCAGTGTAGGTTATATATATAATACAGATAGTTAGTGGGAGATAGTCAGTGTAGGTTATATATATAATACAGATAGTTAGTGGGAGATAGTCAGTGTAGGTTATATATATAATACAGATAGTTAGTGGGAGATAGTCAGTGTAGGTTATATATATATATACAGATAGTTAGTGGGAGATAGTCAGTGTAGGTTATATATATAATACAGATAGTTAGTGGGAGATAGTCAGTGTAGGTTATATATATATAATACAGATAGTTAGTGGGAGATAGTCAGTGTAGGTTATATATATAATACAGATAGTTAGTGGGAGATAGTCAGTGTAGGTTATATATATAATACAGATAGTTAGTGGGAGATAGTCAGTGTAGGTTATATATATATATACAGATAGTTAGTGGGAGATAGTCAGTGTAGGTTATATATATAATACAGATAGTTAGTGGGAGATAGTCAGTGTAGGTTATATATATAATACAGATAGTTAGTGGGAGATAGTCAGTGTAGGTTATATATATATAATACAGATAGTTAGTGGGAGATAGTCAGTGTAGGTTATATATATATAATACAGATAGTTAGTGGGAGATAGTCAGTGTAGGTTATATATATAATACAGATAGTTAGTGGGAGATAGTCAGTGTAGGTTATATATATAATACAGATAGTTAGTGGGAGATAGTCAGTGTAGGTTATATATATAATACAGATAGTTAGTGGGAGATAGTCAGTGTAGGTTATATATATATAATACAGATAGTTAGTGGGAGATAGTCAGTGTAGGTTATATATATAATACAGATAGTTAGTGGGAGATAGTCAGTGTAGGTTATATATATATATACAGATAGTTAGTGGGAGATAGTCAGTGTAGGTTATATATATAATACAGATAGTTAGTGGGAGATAGTCAGTGTAGGTTATATATATAATACAGATAGTTAGTGGGAGATAGTCAGTGTAGGTTATATATATAATACAGATAGTTAGTGGGAGATAGTCAGTGTAGGTTATATATATAATACAGATAGTTAGTGGGAGATAGTCAGTGTAGGTTATATATATAATACAGATAGTTAGTGGGAGATAGTCAGTGTAGGTTATATATATAATACAGATAGTTAGTGGGAGATAGTCAGTGTAGGTTATATATATAATACAGATAGTTAGTGGGAGATAGTCAGTGTAGGTTATATATATAATACAGATAGTTAGTGGGAGATAGTCAGTGTAGGTTATATATATAATACAGATAGTTAGTGGGAGATAGTCAGTGTAGGTTATATATATAATACAGATAGTTAGTGGGAGATAGTCAGTGTAGGTTATATATATAATACAGATAGTTAGTGGGAGATAGTCAGTGTAGGTTATATATATATAATACAGATAGTTAGTGGGAGATAGTCAGTGTAGGTTATATATATATAATACAGATAGTTAGTGGGAGATAGTCAGTGTAGGTTATATATATATATACAGATAGTTAGTGGGAGATAGTCAGT
The DNA here is from genome assembly GCA_033119425.1 of Bufotes viridis. NCBI lineage: Eukaryota > Metazoa > Chordata > Amphibia > Anura > Bufonidae > Bufotes > Bufotes viridis. The sequence goes on along the minus strand of JAKVIS010002461.1, from coordinate 7,364 downwards.
GTAGGTTATATATATAATACAGATAGTTAGTGGGAGATAGTCAGTGTAGGTTATATATATAATACAGATAGTTAGTGGGAGATAGTCAGTGTAGGTTATATATATAATACAGATAGTTAGTGGGAGATAGTCAGTGTAGGTTATATATATATAATACAGATAGTTAGTGGGAGATAGTCAGTGTAGGTTATATATATATATACAGATAGTTAGTGGGAGATAGTCAGTGTAGGTTATATATATAATACAGATAGTTAGTGGGAGATAGTCAGTGTAGGTTATATATATATAATACAGATAGTTAGTGGGAGATAGTCAGTGTAGGTTATATATATATAATACAGATAGTTAGTGGGAGATAGTCAGTGTAGGTTATATATATAATACAGATAGTTAGTGGGAGATAGTCAGTGTAGGTTATATATATATAATACAGATAGTTAGTGGGAGATAGTCAGTGTAGGTTATATATATAATACAGATAGTTAGTGGGAGATAGTCAGTGTAGGTTATATATATATAATACAGATAGTTAGTGGGAGATAGTCAGTGTAGGTTATATATATAATACAGATAGTTAGTGGGAGATAGTCAGTGTAGGTTATATATATATATACAGATAGTTAGTGGGAGATAGTCAGTGTAGGTTATATATATAATACAGATAGTTAGTGGGAGATAGTCAGTGTAGGTTATATATATATAATACAGATAGTTAGTGGGAGATAGTCAGTGTAGGTTATATATATAATACAGATAGTTAGTGGGAGATAGTCAGTGTAGGTTATATATATATAATACAGATAGTTAGTGGGAGATAGTCAGTGTAGGTTATATATATAATACAGATAGTTAGTGGGAGATAGTCAGTGTAGGTTATATATATATAATACAGATAGTTAGTGGGAGATAGTCAGTGTAGGTTATATATATATATACAGATAGTTAGTGGGAGATAGTCAGTGTAGGTATATATATATAATACAGATAGTTAGTGGGAGATAGTCAGTGTAGGTTATATATATATAATACAGATAGTTAGTGGGAGATAGTCAGTGTAGGTTATATATATAATACAGATAGTTAGTGGGAGATAGTCAGTGTAGGTTATATATATATAATACAGATAGTTAGTGGGAGATAGTCAGTGTAGGTTATATATATAATACAGATAGTTAGTGGGAGATAGTCAGTGTAGGTTATATATATATAATACAGATAGTTAGTGGGAGATAGTCAGTGTAGGTTATATATATAATACAGATAGTTAGTGGGAGATAGTCAGTGTAGGTTATATATATAATACAGATAGTTAGTGGGAGATAGTCAGTGTAGGTTATATATATAATACAGATAGTTAGTGGGAGATAGTCAGTGTAGGTTATATATATATAATACAGATAGTTAGTGGGAGATAGTCAGTGTAGGTTATATATATAATACAGATAGTTAGTGGGAGATAGTCAGTGTAGGTTATATATATAATACAGATAGTTAGTGGGAGATAGTCAGTGTAGGTTATATATATATAATACAGATAGTTAGTGGGAGATAGTCAGTGTAGGTTATATATATATAATACAGATAGTTAGTGGGAGATAGTCAGTGTAGGTTATATATATAATACAGATAGTTAGTGGGAGATAGTCAGTGTAGGTTATATATATATAATACAGATAGTTAGTGGGAGATAGTCAGTGTAGGTTATATATATAATACAGATAGTTAGTGGGAGATAGTCAGTGTAGGTTATATATATATAATACAGATAGTTAGTGGGAGATAGTCAGTGTAGGTTATATATATAATACAGATAGTTAGTGGGAGATAGTCAGTGTAGGTTATATATATATAATACAGATAGTTAGTGGGAGATAGTCAGTGTAGGTTATATATATATAATACAGATAGTTAGTGGGAGATAGTCAGTGTAGGTTATATATATAATACAGATAGTTAGTGGGAGATAGTCAGTGTAGGTTATATATATATAATACAGATAGTTAGTGGGAGATAGTCAGTGTAGGTTATATATATAATACAGATAGTTAGTGGGAGATAGTCAGTGTAGGTTATATATATAATACAGATAGTTAGTGGGAGATAGTCAGTGTAGGTTATATATATAATACAGATAGTTAGTGGGAGATAGTCAGTGTAGGTTATATATATATATACAGATAGTTAGTGGGAGATAGTCAGTGTAGGTTATATATATAATACAGATAGTTAGTGGGAGATAGTCAGTGTAGGTTATATATATAATACAGATAGTTAGTGGGAGATAGTCAGTGTAGGTTATATATATAATACAGATAGTTAGTGGGAGATAGTCAGTGTAGGTTATATATATAATACAGATAGTTAGTGGGAGATAGTCAGTGTAGGTTATATATATATAATACAGATAGTTAGTGGGAGATAGTCAGTGTAGGTTATATATATAATACAGATAGTTAGTGGGAGATAGTCAGTGTAGGTTATATATATAATACAGATAGTTAGTGGGAGATAGTCAGTGTAGGTTATATATATATAATACAGATAGTTAGTGGGAGATAGTCAGTGTAGGTTATATATATATAATACAGATAGTTAGTGGGAGATAGTCAGTGTAGGTTATATATATAATACAGATAGTTAGTGGGAGATAGTCAGTGTAGGTTATATATATAATACAGATAGTTAGTGGGAGATAGTCAGTGTAGGTTATATATATAATACAGATAGTTAGTGGGAGATAGTCAGTGTAGGTTATATATATAATACAGATAGTTAGTGGGAGATAGTCAGTGTAGGTTATATATATAATACAGATAGTTAGTGGGAGATAGTCAGTGTAGGTTATATATATATAATACAGATAGTTAGTGGAGATAGTCAGTGTAGGTTATATATATAATACAGATAGTTAGTGGGAGATAGTCAGTGTAGGTTATATATATATAATACAGATAGTTAGTGGGAGATAGTCAGTGTAGGTTATATATATATAATACAGATAGTTAGTGGGAGATAGTCAGTGTAGGTTATATATATAATACAGATAGTTAGTGGGAGATAGTCAGTGTAGGTTATATATATATAATACAGATAGTTAGTGGAGATAGTCAGTGTAGGTTATATATATATAATACAGATAGTTAGTGGGAGATAGTCAGTGTAGGTTATATATATATAATACAGATAGTTAGTGGGAGATAGTCAGTGTAGGTTATATATATATAATACAGATAGTTAGTGGGAGATAGTCAGTGTAGGTTATATATATAATACAGATAGTTAGTGGGAGATAGTCAGTGTAGGTTATATATATAATACAGATAGTTAGTGGGAGATAGTCAGTGTAGGTTATATATATATAATACAGATAGTTAGTGGGAGATAGTCAGTGTAGGTTATATATATAATACAGATAGTTAGTGGGAGATAGTCAGTGTAGGTTATATATATAATACAGATAGTTAGTGGGAGATAGTCAGTGTAGGTTATATATATATAATACAGATAGTTAGTGGGAGATAGTCAGTGTAGGTTATATATATATAATACAGATAGTTAGTGGGAGATAGTCAGTGTAGGTTATATATATAATACAGATAGTTAGTGGGAGATAGTCAGTGTAGGTTATATATATATAATACAGATAGTTAGTGGGAGATAGTCAGTGTAGGTTATATATATAATACAGATAGTTAGTGGGAGATAGTCAGTGTAGGTTATATATATAATACAGATAGTTAGTGGGAGATAGTCAGTGTAGGTTATATATATATAATACAGATAGTTAGTGGGAGATAGTCAGTGTAGGTTATATATATAATACAGATAGTTAGTGGGAGATAGTCAGTGTAGGTTATATATATAATACAGATAGTTAGTGGGAGATAGTCAGTGTAGGTTATATATATATAATACAGATAGTTAGTGGGAGATAGTCAGTGTAGGTTATATATATAATACAGATAGTTAGTGGGAGATAGTCAGTGTAGGTTATATATATATAATACAGATAGTTAGTGGGAGATAGTCAGTGTAGGTTATATATATATATACAGATAGTTAGTGGGAGATAGTCAGTGTAGGTTATATATATAATACAGATAGTTAGTGGGAGATAGTCAGTGTAGGTTATATATATAATACAGATAGTTAGTGGGAGATAGTCAGTGTAGGTTATATATATATAATACAGATAGTTAGTGGGAGATAGTCAGTGTAGGTTATATATATAATACAGATAGTTAGTGGGAGATAGTCAGTGTAGGTTATATATATAATACAGATAGTTAGTGGGAGATAGTCAGTGTAGGTTATATATATAATACAGATAGTTAGTGGGAGATAGTCAGTGTAGGTTATATATATATAATACAGATAGTTAGTGGGAGATAGTCAGTGTAGGTTATATATATAATACAGATAGTTAGTGGGAGATAGTCAGTGTAGGTTATATATATAATACAGATAGTTAGTGGGAGATAGTCAGTGTAGGTTATATATATAATACAGATAGTTAGTGGGAGATAGTCAGTGTAGGTTATATATATATAATACAGATAGTTAGTGGGAGATAGTCAGTGTAGGTTATATATATAATACAGATAGTTAGTGGGAGATAGTCAGTGTAGGTTATATATATAATACAGATAGTTAGTGGGAGATAGTCAGTGTAGGTTATATATATATAATACAGATAGTTAGTGGGAGATAGTCAGTGTAGGTTATATATATAATACAGATAGTTAGTGGGAGATAGTCAGTGTAGGTTATATATATAATACAGATAGTTAGTGGGAGATAGTCAGTGTAGGTTATATATATAATACAGATAGTTAGTGGGAGATAGTCAGTGTAGGTTATATATATATAATACAGATAGTTAGTGGAGATAGTCAGTGTAGGTTATATATATAATACAGATAGTTAGTGGGAGATAGTCAGTGTAGGTTATATATATATAATACAGATAGTTAGTGGGAGATAGTCAGTGTAGGTTATATATATAATACAGATAGTTAGTGGAGATAGTCAGTGTAGGTTATATATATAATACAGATAGTTAGTGGGAGATAGTCAGTGTAGGTTATATATATAATACAGATAGTTAGTGGGAGATAGTCAGTGTAGGTTATATATATAATACAGATAGTTAGTGGGAGATAGTCAGTGTAGGTTATATATATATAATACAGATAGTTAGTGGGAGATAGTCAGTGTAGGTTATATATATAATACAGATAGTTAGTGGGAGATAGTCAGTGTAGGTTATATATATAATACAGATAGTTAGTGGGAGATAGTCAGTGTAGGTTATATATATAATACAGATAGTTAGTGGGAGATAGTCAGTGTAGGTTATATATATAATACAGATAGTTAGTGGAGATAGTCAGTGTAGGTTATATATATATAATACAGATAGTTAGTGGGAGATAGTCAGTGTAGGTTATATATATAATACAGATAGTTAGTGGGAGATAGTCAGTGTAGGTTATATATATAATACAGATAGTTAGTGGAGATAGTCAGTGTAGGTTATATATATAATACAGATAGTTAGTGGGAGATAGTCAGTGTAGGTTATATATATAATACAGATAGTTAGTGGGAGATAGTCAGTGTAGGTTATATATATATAATACAGATAGTTAGTGGGAGATAGTCAGTGTAGGTTATATATATAATACAGATAGTTAGTGGGAGATAGTCAGTGTAGGTTATATATATAATACAGATAGTTAGTGGGAGATAGTCAGTGTAGGTTATATATATAATACAGATAGTTAGTGGGAGATAGTCAGTGTAGGTTATATATATAATACAGATAGTTAGTGGGAGATAGTCAGTGTAGGTTATATATATAATACAGATAGTTAGTGGGAGATAGTCAGTGTAGGTTATATATATATAATACAGATAGTTAGTGGAGATAGTCAGTGTAGGTTATATATATAATACAGATAGTTAGTGGGAGATAGTCAGTGTAGGTTATATATATAATACAGATAGTTAGTGGGAGATAGTCAGTGTAGGTTATATATATAATACAGATAGTTAGTGGGAGATAGTCAGTGTAGGTTATATATATAATACAGATAGTTAGTGGAGATAGTCAGTGTAGGTTATATATATAATACAGATAGTTAGTGGGAGATAGTCAGTGTAGGTTATATATATAATACAGATAGTTAGTGGAGATAGTCAGTGTAGGTTATATATATATAATACAGATAGTTAGTGGGAGATAGTCAGTGTAGGTTATATATATAATACAGATAGTTAGTGGGAGATAGTCAGTGTAGGTTATATATATAATACAGATAGTTAGTGGGAGATAGTCAGTGTAGGTTATATATATAATACAGATAGTTAGTGGGAGATAGTCAGTGTAGGTTATATATATAATACAGATAGTTAGTGGGAGATAGTCAGTGTAGGTTATATATATAATACAGATAGTTAGTGGGAGATAGTCAGTGTAGGTTATATATATAATACAGATAGTTAGTGGAGATAGTCAGTGTAGGTTATATATATATAATACAGATAGTTAGTGGGAGATAGTCAGTGTAGGTTATATATATAATACAGATAGTTAGTGGGAGATAGTCAGTGTAGGTTATATATATAATACAGATAGTTAGTGGGAGATAGTCAGTGTAGGTTATATATATATAATACAGATAGTTAGTGGAGATAGTCAGTGTAGGTTATATATATAATACAGATAGTTAGTGGGAGATAGTCAGTGTAGGTTATATATATAATACAGATAGTTAGTGGGAGATAGTCAGTGTAGGTTATATATATAATACAGATAGTTAGTGGGAGATAGTCAGTGTAGGTTATATATATAATACAGATAGTTAGTGGGAGATAGTCAGTGTAGGTTATATATATATAATACAGATAGTTAGTGGGAGATAGTCAGTGTAGGTTATATATATAATACAGATAGTTAGTGGGAGATAGTCAGTGTAGGTTATATATATAATACAGATAGTTAGTGGGAGATAGTCAGTGTAGGTTATATATATAATACAGATAGTTAGTGGGAGATAGTCAGTGTAGGTTATATATATAATACAGATAGTTAGTGGGAGATAGTCAGTGTAGGTTATATATATAATACAGATAGTTAGTGGGAGATAGTCAGTGTAGGTTATATATATATAATACAGATAGTTAGTGGGAGATAGTCAGTGTAGGTTATATATATATAATACAGATAGTTAGTGGGAGATAGTCAGTGTAGGTTATATATATATAATACAGATAGTTAGTGGAGATAGTCAGTGTAGGTTATATATATAATACAGATAGTTAGTGGGAGATAGTCAGTGTAGGTTATATATATAATA
>JAKVIS010002460.1:0-22685 GCA_033119425.1 Bufotes viridis | reverse complement strand
CCATCTGAACTTACCGGCCCTCTGGGGTGCAATAGTGAGTGTGGACTGCCTTGTAAGAACCCCGCGACTTGGGAGGATTGGTGAAGAGCGGCGGAGTCCTCAGCGCGGACCCGAGTGGCCATATTGGAGGGAGATGGAGCACACGGGGGACCCAGCAACAAAGTGCAGCGATCTCCTGGAGGCAGCTGAGAGGCAGAATCTGGTCTGTTCGGCCACACCGCCACAGATAAGCGCGAACGCGCGAGGCCTGGATTCCGCAGCAGGCCTCAACAAGGCAAAGGGGGCGAGAGTGCGTGGCGGCAAGAGGGGAGGCAGCGGGCACCCCACTGTACAATCAGATAAGCACAGGGAACAGACCCACCTAGCGCCGGCGTCTATATACTAAGGGTCTGGAGATCTCGCCACGTCATATACTAAGGGGTCTGAGATCCCTAACTGCAGCATTGGCCTATTGATAATTTATCAGAGACCTTGCCTGGTAGGCTCCTACAGCTGCGGGCCTGCTTATTCTAGCACAGAGAGTGGTCTTTCTCCTGTCCTACCATACACAAATAATCACATCTGTGGTGCTCTACAAGCTAAGACGAGCAACTTTTCTTTCTCACGTCACGCATAAAGATGGACATTTCATTCTCGGGCACTTGCAGTATGGGCCGCAAAACTGCGTCATCAGCAGGTTTTAATCCAGTGAAGGAGCTAGTAGATAACATGAGCCAGACAGATATGGAGACAGAGCAGAGCACGCCTGGCAGGCCCAGATCCACATACTCGATAAGATAATGTCGTGGCGATTGCAGCGTGTCAGCGGTCCTAACCGCAAAGATTGGCCATCTGCAGAGTGATATCAACTGTCTGCGCCATGACATGGACAAAATGAAAGATCGTACTAAAGAAGTGGCACGCGCTGGGTGACGTGGAAGATTCCGCTAATGTCACCTCCGCAACCACTAGAACCCTGCAACAGCAAGTTAAAATCCTACTAGCGCATGAGGAAGACGCAGAGAACCGCAATAGGAGAAATAATGTTAGGATCCTGGGTCTGCCTGAACTGGTGAAAAGGTCCAACCCAGAGGAGTATGCTGAACAGCTGATACGCAATGTGTTGGCTCGCATTGAACTGTCTTCCAGCTTTGTGATAGAAAGGGCCCACAGAATTCCTACGAGGCCTCTGCCCCTGGTGCTGCCCCAAGACCTTTTGATAATGCGGATATTAAACTACAGAGACCGAGATGCTGTTCTGGCGGCAGCCAGACGAAAGAAAGAAATTCAGTTGAAAAATGCACAGTTGTCCTTTTATCCCGATTTTACATGGTAAGTCCAGAAGCAACGTCGCCAGTTCTCCTTTGTCAGAGCACGTCCCTGGGAGCTCAGGATTAAATATGCCATGATATATCTGGCCAAGCTGAGGATCCAAGAAGGGGACCGATACAGATTTTTCCAAACTCCAGAGGAGGCAGCTGATTGGATCGATCAACACCATCCAGGTTGATGCATAACGGCGAAAGCTGCTGGGAACTCTTGCAAGTAGCCAGCTCTCTTAGGGGGCCAAGGGTTTAGTAGTCCTGCCAGGTTGGAGGAATCTTTCCTCTGTTTTGCAGTTGCGACTGTTAGTGTTAACGGCAGGACTGCATTGAAATGTTTACTATGTTTTATCCTTACGGACAAGGGTTGAGCTCTACATAGAACGGGACAGTTTGTTTTTATATTTAATACTATTGAAGGACTCAAGTTCTATGCTGGGTCATGTTCTAGCTAGATAGACAGCGTGCCATTAGTCTTTAGAGCAAACGGTTCAGTTAGGGTTTTAAAGCTTAGGAAAGTTGTGGGGAATCTCACAGACATATATGCTGACTCCTATGGAGAGGCGATTGATTTGATATGTATCTTAATTGTACTGCTCGATTTCTCTCCCATTATGTGGGGTCCCTTGTGTTTATGATTGAGTTTGTACCTTTGACATGAAAATGAAAATAAAGTCTATTAAAAAAAAAGCCACCTTAATGGCCAGTAACTCTCTGTTCCCCACATCATAATTTCTTTCTGCGGAAGAGAGTTTTTTTTAGAGAAAAGGCACATGGACACCATTTATCAGTTGATGGTCCCTGTGATAAACCTGCTTCTACCCCCACCTCGGACGCGTCCACTTCCACAATGAAAGGTTGTGATACATCAGGCTGCACCAATATAGGGGCGGAGGAGAAGCATTCCTTAATCGCAGAAAAGGCTTGCAATGCTGAATCAGACCACACTGAAACATCTGTCCCTTTCTTAGTTATGTCAGTTAAGGGTTTTTCTATTGTCGAATAGTTCTGAATACATTTTTGGTACTAGTTAGTGAACCCCAAAAACCGCATAAGAGCCTTCAGATCACGAGTCGATCCCAGTCCAATGCAGCACAGAATTTCTCTGGATCCATTCAAAAACCTGAAGCCTAAAAACTGCACCTCATCTACAGCAAAAACACACTTCTCTAATTTTGCGTACAATTTATTATCTCTTAGGATCTGTAACACCTGTCTAACATGATCCTGATGTATCTCCACGTCTGGAGAATAAATTAGAATGTCATCCAAATACACGAATACAAACCTCCCCACAAGGTGATGAAAAATGTCATTCACAAAATGCTGGAAAACCGCAGGAGCATTGGTCAACCCAAAAAGCATGAGTGCCCCTCAGGAGTATTAAAAGCCATCTTCCATTCATCTCCTTCCTTGATTCTAACCAGATTATATGCCCCCCCTAAGTCCAACTTGGATAACACCTTGGCACCAACAATCTGGTTAAACAAATCGGAAAATAACGGAAGAGGGTAAGGATCCCGGACAGTAATCCGACTGAGTTCACGGAAATCCAGACATGGCCGAAGACCTCCGTCCTTTTTTTTAACAAAAAAGAACCCTGCTATCACTGGAGATTTGGAAGGTCCTTTAGCCAAACTCTCGGCAATATACTCTCTCATGGCAAGTCTTTCAGGTCCAGAAAGGTTATACAATCTAAATTTTGGCAACTTAGCTCCAGGAATAAGGTTGATAGGACAATCATATTCCCGATGAGGAGGTAAATCCTGGCATCCACTCTCAGAAAGTACATAGGGGGGATGGATCTGTTTTCTATTGTGCCAGATTGTGTCAGCGAAAACGTTTGCCTCCGCTTTGTCAGGCGGACAGCAAAACGGTGCAGGCAGCGTTTTGGTGTCCAAGAATAGATAAAAAAATGATTGTCTATTATCTCTGGGTGATAAAGAATAGATTAAAAAATGATTGTCAATAGCAGGCAGCAGGCAGCGTTTTGGTGTCCACCTCCAGAGCGGAATGGTGACTGAACGAAGGCAAACTGATGCATTCTGAGTGGATCCTTTTCCATTCAGAATGCATTAGGGCAAAACTGATCCGGTTTGGACCGCTTTTGAGAGCCCTGAACGGATTTCACAAACGAAAAGCCAAAACGCTAGTGCAAGTAGCCTTAACAATACTGTGCTGTATATGCTATATGTCAGGTACGAGGTATAACAGATGCCGTGGGTACAGATATATAGTGTGTTTATAGCAGTGTACTTATATGCGAGGTACGAGGTATAATAAATGCAGTGTGTAAAGATATATAATATAAACAGGTGTGTACTGATATGTGAGGTATGAGGTATAATACATGCAGTGTGTACAAATATATGGTATATACAGCAGTATACTGACATGGGAGGTACGAGTTATAATATATGCACTATGTACAGATATATGTTATATACAGAAGTGTACTGATATCTGAGGTACGAGGTGTAAATTATACATAAAGGGGCACATATAAGAGGCACTATACATAAAGGGGCACATATAAAAGGCACTGTACATAAAGGGGCACATATAAGAGGCACTATACATGAAGAGGGCACATATAAGAGGCACTGTACATAAAGGGGCACATATAAGAGGCACTATACATGAAGAGGACACATATAAGAGGCACTATACATAAAGGGGCACATATAAAAGGCACTATACATAAAGGGGACACATATAGGAGGCACTATACATAAAGGGGGCACATATAAGAGGCACTGTACATAAAGGGGGCACATATAAGAGGCATTATACATGAAGGGGACACATATAAGAGGCACTGTACATAAAGAGGGCACATATAAGTGGTGCTATGCATAAAGGAGGCACATATAAGAGGCACTATGGATAAAGGGCGCACATATAAGAGGCAGTATACATAAAGGGCTACACCCTTTGACCATAGAGCATAAGGCACTATATGGGTTTCACAGAGTGTGCGGCACTATATACAGGGGGCACCAAGCATGTGGCACTATATACAGGGGGCACAGAGCATGTGGAGGTTTCATTAGGAGCACTGTGTGTAGCACTATATACAGAGGGCACAGATTGTGTGACACCATATACAGGGGGCACAGAGCATATGGTACTATATACAGGGGGTTACAGAGCATGTGTAACTACTATTAGTGGCACTGTGCGTGCCATTATATACAGAGGGCACAGATTGTGTGACACTACATACAGGAGACACAGAGCATGTGGAACTACCATTAAGAGGACTGTGTGTGGCACTATATACAGAGGGCACAGATAGTGCAGGAATACATACAGAGGGAACAGAGTTTGTAGCACTTCCATTAGGGGCACTGTGTTTGGCACTATATAAAGAGGGAACAGATAGTGTGGCACTACCATTATCGGGCACTGTGTGTGACAGTTCATTTTCAGGGGGCATAGTATAAGACATGACCATATTCAGGGGCACAGTGTATGCTACTATTATATTTATGGCCATACATGTCGCACTAATAGGAGTTTGTCTTAGCACAGGATACTGATGTGCTGGTAAAGCGAGAAGTTGAATAGATCTTCTTTGCAAAATCTGCAGAGACGAATAGTGGCCAGGGGAAGTCATCATGGTAATCTGAATCGGATCAGAAGAAATCAGCAGACATCACCTGTAAGTCACTAAATGCAAGTGACTGTGTAAAATAATAGCTGTAATCTCCTGGATAATCTAACGCTGATGATGGGTGGTACCATGCAGTTTTGTGAAACAACAACTCCCAGCATATCTTTACACCTGTTTAGGCTATACTGGGAGCTGTAGTTTCACATTGTAAAAGCTTATTAGGCAAGCGCTGAGCTGACTACTCAAATGGTATCTGTACTGTACTGAACATGGTTCTGGGTGCTGCATTTACAATATGTAGTGTACTTGGTTCGAGTGCTGTATTTGACTTATGGGTTTTGTTCTGGTGTTGTATTTATATAGTGAACTTTCTTCTGGTGCTGTATTTGACCTATAGGCTTGGTTCTGGTGTTGTATGTATGTAGTGAACTTGGTTCTGGTGCTGTATTTGTATAATAAACATTCTTCTAATGTTATAGGCCACTATCACAGACTCTGTCAAAAATATCGGACAAAAAAGTTCTGCATGCAAGACTTTTTTGTCCAGTAAAGAAGCAGCATCCTGAGCAGACCCCGTTATAGTCAATGGAGTCTCTTCAGCTCCCTTAGTTAGTCTTGTGCTGAATCCAGCACATCTCGTATTTTCATTGTTCTGCTTCTGTTAAAGAGCAGAACAATGGAAAGTAATAACGCTCTTGTGAAGCCAGCCTCTTAGTAAAACCTTTTTAAGGGGGTGTAAGAATAGTGCTATGAGCTCAGTATATCTCTCCCCATTTCTCAGTGCATAGTGAGTGTGCCGTCCATGCATATGATGCTTATGTAGGCCTATTATTAAGATAAACATGTAGGAAGTGTTTGTGAGTACGTATGTATGTAGAAGTCCTTAGATATATTGTACAACTTTGCTGAGTCACCTGGAACATCTGGTAGGCTTCCGAAAAAGACCTCCTGAACTCCCAGAGGGGTGTGTAAATCCCCTGCACAGGGCACGGAGGAGACATCATGAATGGGGTGGGGGCATACATGAAAGTGAGTGGAATCTTAGGAAAAGTGTTGAAAGTGTTGAAACCTAAAAAACACACCAACTTGTTAACATTGGCAAGTATACTAATGTACGGTGTATACTGCACTGAAAATACATGGTTTACTCCAAATCAGTGTATTAATCTTACTAAATGTCCTCCAGTATGTGGTGGAGGAGGCTTCGCGTTGGTTAGGAGGCCCCCAATGAGTGGAGTGCTCCATACTCCAGGAACCCTTAACCTGGCCCTGCGGATCACTGTTATCGTACCGCTCAGGAGAATGAAGTTAGCATGTCATTTTTTTCCATAGGTAAACCCGTAAAAATGAAACCCCTAAAACAATGACAGGTTTGTAGGTTTTCTTTTTGATTCCACCTCATTTATACATTATTACATTATATGCAATATTAAATGGTGCCACTAGAAAGTACAACATGCCCCACAAAAACAAACCCTCATACAGCTATGTGAAAGAAAAATTATGACTCTTGGAAGGCAGAGAGTAAAAAAAGAAGAATAAAAACAAAACATCGCTGCACCAAGAAGATGCTAAAGGAGTTGTCTGAGATAATTAACATCATGGACAAGCCCTCCAATAGCCTAAAATTAAAAAAAAGAATCATAGTATAATCACCATTTCCTCCACCGCCATTCTCTGTGGCATTGTTCCAGGCCTTCAGCAACACTGTAGCGTCGATGTACACAATGATGTGCAGGTGTTCGAGATATGACCACTGCAGCCAATCACTGTCATCAACGGTAGATCACTGAGGACACCCATACCCATTGATTTTAATGGGGGGCGGTTTATCAAAACTGATTTAAAGGAAAAATTGATTATTTACGCATAGCTACTAATCAGATTCCACCTTTCATTTTCCAAGGGAGATCGGAAAAATAAAAGGTGGAATTTGATTGGTTGCTATGGGCAACTAAGACAGTTTTCCTTTACACGCACAATTTTGCTCTGTGATGCTGACCAAACATGTCCATTAACATCTATGAATCTGTAAAAACCACAACACAGCACAGATGGCATCCATGTTTGGTCTGTGGTTTTCATGGATCATTGCTAGGAGATGCTTTGGAAAATGGGTTTCAACATAGCAGTATCTGTGGAATAGGATTAACACATGGAGGGTAAAAATGGACACACAGACCAAACACGCATCCTTCATGGACTTCACGGATAAACCACTGACTATCTTGTCACGGATGTCATCACGGACATGGACGTGTGAGAGAGGCCTAAGTCTGTTTAGAGAAGATTTGATATAACGATCTGTCCAACAGGGCTATAGTATGTCTTATTTACTGCTTCATACAAAGACTATGGATGTGGGCAAATGGCATGGCTGGCTGCACGCAGATGAGCCATGCCCCACCTTCAGCAGCCAAAGTCTACACAATTTTACTATCAAATTGTGTGTTCATTGTGCAGTGGCCGGATTTGGGGTGGCCCTAACGCTACGCTGCGTCCCCCGGATACTGTCGAGATGTTGCCACGTGTTGCTGCTCTCATGAAGGGATAGTAAGGTGGGGTGCACCCTAATGGGAAATAAGTCCAGAGAGTCAGGGTCTGCAGTAAACCAGTGTGCTTCTTTACTGGAGGAATTCAGGTGCAAAACAAAACAGGCTAGGGATAGGGCTGGCTTCTCCAGTCTCCTCCCTGGCAGAAGAAGGGTTTGATGCTGAGGAAAAGCCTGAGCTAGCTGTCCTCTCTCTCTTCAGAAGGTTGGTACTTCCAAGTCTGGTGATCCATGGTTTGTGGCAGCGTATCCCCGTCTCAGTGTCTTCTTCTGGTCACTCAGTAGTCTGGCAGAGTCTCCTCTTCCAATGACTGATCCCTAACTGCAGAACACTAGTGGCTTTGACTGCTCTCCTTATTTACCATTTCTGGTTAAACTGTAACCTTCTAGTGGGAGGGGTGGAGTGGAGAATCTCAGCACAAAGTTACAAAGTTACCACTCCCATCTGTCATAGACTTACATTAAAGCTTCAATTATACTCAATGGCTATGACACAGCTGTTTTTGCACACAAAAACAAGTTTCCAGACATAACAACATACAGTTGAAACCAAAAGTTTAAATACACTATATAAAAAGACACATATGCATGTTTTTCTCAATATCTGACATGAAATCAGAATAAACCTTTCCTGTTTTTGGTCAAATAGGAATACCATAATTATTATTATTTGCCAAATGACAGAATAATGAGAGAGAGAGAAGATTTTAAGGAATTCTTATTACTTTCTACAAAGTCAAAAGTTTACATACATTTCATTAATATTTTGTACCTTTGCCCTTAAACTGTATGACTTGGGTCAAATGTTTTGGATATCCTTCCACAAGCTTCTCACAATAGTTGGTCAGAATTTGGGCCCATTCCTTCTGACAAAACTGGTGTAACTGAGCCATGTTTGTTGGCCGGCTTGCTCGCACCTGCCTTTTCAGCTTCGCCCCAACATTTTCAATAGGGTTGAGATCAGGGCTTTGTGATGGCCACTCCAAAACATTGACTTTGTTATCCTTAAGCCACTTTGTAACCAGTTTGGCAGTATGTATCGGGTCATTGTCCATTTGGAAGACCCATTTCCACTGATGTCTAGAGATGTTGCTTCAGTATTTCCACATAATCTTCTTTCCTCATGATGCGGACTCATGATGAATATTGACACAATCTTACCAGCTTCTGCCATCATCTTCACAAGGTCTTTTGCTTTTGTTCTTGGGTTGATATGCAAATGTCAGACTAAAGCACGTTCATCTCTGGGACACAGAACTCGTCTCCTTCCTAAGCCGTATGATGGCTGGACATTCCCATCTTGTTTGTACTTGCAAATAATTGTTTGTAAAGATGAATGAGGCACCTTCAGGTACCTTGAAATTACACCCAAGATTGAGCCAGACTTGTGCAAGTCCACAATTCTCTTCCTGATATCTTGGCTGATTGTGTTAGACTTTCCATGATGCTACACAAAGAAACAGTGTGTTTCAGGTGTGCATTGAAATATATCCACAGGTGTGTCTCTAATTAACTGTGTCCGAAATTGTTTAAAGACATAGTAATCTTAGTGTATGCAAACTTTTGACATTGCAGAAAGTAATAAAAATGCCTTAAAACATTCTCTCTCGCTCTCATTATTTTTGCATTTGTCAAATAATAATAATTATGGTAATCTTAATCTGATTTCATGTCAGATATTGAGAAAAACATGCATATATGTCTTTTTATATAATGTATGTAAACTTCTGGTTTCAACTGTAGCTAAAACCAGACATGCAAAAGGTCAGTCTGTCTGGTTTTGGTGGAAAACAAGTCTGGCCTTTTCCCTCCAAAACATGCTCTTCTTTAAACCCTATGACAGCTGTGGAAAATTACCAGCGTCTTATTCAAAGTCCCCAAAGTCTCTCAGTATTCATTAACCCTTTGCACAGAGCCTTGCAAATACAGTGCAAATGAACAGGATAAATATCACAACATACATATAAAGTGCATTTAAACTGTAATAAACAGTATAAGTTGACCCTTTTAAGAGAAATAAAGTAAGGAGTTGATGACTTTGCACAGGGAAAAAGGCAAATGCCTGCAAATGTCCAGACTTTAAAGTACACCTGCTCCAGGGCACTACAATTGTCAAAATGGGTATATTCCTCATCGTTCTTTATCCATCACACTCTCGCCCACTCTAATATTATAATACTGCGTAATATCATTCAGTATTAATACATTTGGAAAATACAGACACATGTTCAATATTGCTTGGGTCATATAAATCCAGCTTAAAACATCCTGTACACAACCATGTCCATATTGTGTTTAGCAAACCACGGATCCGCAAAATACGGACACTTTTCGTGTGCTATCTGCATTTTTCGTGTTCTCATTACTGGAAATGACTATTCATGCCCGCAAAAAGGACAAGCATAGGGCATGTTCTATAATTTGCAGAACGGACAGACAGATATAGAGAGCACACGGATGACATCTGAGTGCTATCCATTTTTTTGTGGACCCATAGAAATGAATAGGCCACAAAAAATGCAGATCGAACTTGAATACAAAATACAGTTGTGTGCATGAGGCCTAAGCGCGAACCACAAGTAGTTGGGCTTACGGAAACAGCTGAGTAAGCAGACGATCCGCTGTTAACTCCTATTGCAGGGTTTAGCGTTTAGTGGAAATGGCAAAACCCCTTTAAACAAGAGTAGTATGTATCTAGAGAATGTAATCTGCTCTGCAATAATAATGTGATCAGAACTGGAGATTCACATTTTTTCAGCGTGTTGTTTGTAAAAAACAGTAAAGTATAAAAGTATCTGATGAATTTCATTTTATATTTTGATGAAAATTATGTAGCGTTGACTGCAGTTTATTTTTCTTTTACTACATTCTTCAAAGCTGATAGTGAGAGATCTTGTAAAAGTTAGAGATAAGGGGCTAACTGTGTTTACCATTCATCCGTTACAAAGTCTGCATTCCAAAACGTATTTCCAGGCCACAAGAAAATCTTTTCTCTCTCTCTTGCATATATACTTTTATGTGTGTTGTGGCGATTCACTCTGGTAGACAGGGGTGCGGGTGCAGTATAGAAGCAAATGGAGTCCAAGTAATAAAGCAAACAGTGTTTTATTTCACACTTGCTCAAAGAGAAAACAGAACAGTCACTTGGTGTTAGTTCACACACAAAATAACAGAAAGTTTCACCTGGCTCCTTTACTGGTATGAGTCCCATCGTGGCTGGTCGCACAGCCACATAAACTAGGCGCCCTGTACGCCTATGTCAGAGTCCAGGCATCAGCTCCACACACTGCAAAAGCCACCCAGATTTATAGTGATTTTCCTTCCCCCTCAGCTGAGGCTGCTGCCTGGGAATTTAAATCCCATTCCCAGCCCAAAACCCGGTCCTGGAACGTGGGGAGTAGGCACCCACCCAACTCTTTGCCTACTCCCAGTAAGAGCCGGCCCGGATTGGCTTTGCAGCCATACTAAGTACAAAGGTGTCAACAGCTTCTGCTGTTAACACATAAAATCCAGCTCTTACCTCACCGAGGCCAGGAACCTCGGTGACACGTATCTGCCATCTATGACGGCACCCTGCACCTTACCACAGTGTTTAGACAAATGTTTCTGTGATTGAGGACTGTGTCAGATTGGGGTTTCTTAAGGCCATCAGATCAATGTGTTACTACTAGAGATGGGCAAATCAATTCTAAAAAAAAAAAAAAAAACTAATTCATTTGAAGTTTAAAAAAAATAAATCTTCCTAACATAGCCAAAGTTTTTGAGATTCAGTTAGTTCAAATTGTTCAAAATGGCCTCCAACATTTTATATGTCACAGTAATGAGTATAACAGGGTTGGGCCCTGGCCTGTTGGCATGCCCATAATATTTTCTAGTCAGCCATGGCCAATCAGGACAGATGACATAGACATATGGCATAGACACTATGATCCCAAACAAAGAAAAAATGTAATTGTGAGCTTGGACATTGGTGAGGCAGGACCTCTCTGCCACACCTAAAGCAAAGAAAGAGAGCATTCTTTTAGACACACAAACAATACAGCAAGTTCAGGGTCTTATAGGGAAATATTTAGCCATTTAATTAGATAGATTGATTTAATTAATTGATAGGTTTCAGCTAGGGACAGGGCAAAGGTCTTTTAATGTCTGTTACTTTGCTGCAGCCAGCCATTAACAATCCTATCCTCGCTATTTAACCGCTTCCCGACCGCCGAACGCACGGATGCGTCCAAGCGGCGGCAAGTTTGTTCCTCCTGGACGCATCCGTGCGTCATCTCGCGAGAGCCGAGATCTGCTGTGAACGCGCGCACGCTGCGCTCACAGCAGAGCGCGGCTCTGCAGTTGACTACAGCCTGCCAGCGATGATCAATCGCTGGCAGGCTGTAAATGTAAAATAAATGAGATCAAAGTGGTATATCAGACGCTGTGTTGCTAACAGCGTCTGATATATCTAATACCTGGTCCTCTGGTGGTCCCATTTACTGGGATCGACCACCAGAGGACCAGGTAACAATGTAAAGTTGCACCAAACACTACACTAACCCCACCCCCACCCCCTCACTTTATAACCACTATTAACCCCTTGTTAACCCCTGATCACCCCATATAGACTCCCTGATCACCCCCTGTCACTGATCACCCCCTGTAAGGCCTCTATTCACATGTCCATATGTGTTTTGCGGTTCCGCTGATCCACAGATCCGTGCCACGGATCTCGCGGCGCGGATCCGCAAAACACGGACACCGTCAATGTGCTTTCCGCATTTTGCAGATCCGCACATTGCCAGAACTATATAGAAAATGCTTTTCTTGTCCGCAATTGCGGACAAGAAAAGGGCATGTTCTATATTTTTGCGGAACGGAAATGCAGACTCGAGGCGCGGATCCGTAACTCCGATCCGAGCGGGACAAAGTCTGTCCCCATAGAAATGAATGGGTCCGCAATTCGCTCCGCAAACAGAATTTCGGACGTGTGAATGGGGCATAAGGGTCCCTTATCACCGCCAGTTAGTTAGCTACTTGTTAGGTAGCTAGCGCCCAGCCCACCGCACCGCAGTCACTGATTTGGCAGAGATTTTTTCATCCACATTGATCGATGCGAATGAAAAAATCTGTGCCGTTTCATTTTTTTTTTTTTTCAGCCCAGAGGCTGAACGGAAAAATCTCATTACCCGTATGCTCAATATACGGAGAATCGCAGAAACTCCTAATGCTGGCCATACGTGTAATGATTGCGGAGACCCTCAAATGCCAGGGCAGTACAAAACCCCACATGTGACCCCATTTTGGAAAGAAGACACCCCAAGGTATTCCGTGAGGGGTATGGTGAGTTCATGTAAAATTTTATTTTTGTCACAAGTTAGTGGAATATGAGACTTTGTAAAAAAAAAAAAAAAAATCAATTTCCGCTAACTTGTGCCAAAATTTTTTTTCTGTGAACTCACCATGCCCCTCACGGAATACCTTGGGGTGTCTTCTTTCCACAATGGGGTCACATGTGGGTATTTATACTGCCCTGGCATTTTAGGGGTCCTAAAGCGTGAGAATCCAAATGCGTAAAAATGCCCTGTGAAATCCTAAAGGTACTCATTGGTTTAGGGCCCCTTGCGCATCTTGGCTGCAAAAAGTGGCACACATGTGGTATCGCCGTGCTCAGGAGAAGTAGGGCAATGTGTTTTGGGGTGTATTTTTACATATACCCATGCTGGGTGAGAGAAATATCTCTGTAAATGACAACTTTTAAATTTTTTTATACAAAGTTGTGAATTTACAGCGATATTTCTCTCACCCAGCATGGGTATATGTAAAAATACACCCCAAACACATTGCCCTACTTCTCCTGAGTACGGCGATACCACATGAGTGACACTTTTTCGCAGCCTGGGTGCGCAAAGGGCCCAAATTCCAACGAGTACCTTTAGCTTTACATGGCTGCTCACAATGTAGTCCCGCCCAAAATGCCAGAACAGTACAAACACCCCACATGTGACCCCATTTTGGAAAGAAGACACCCCAAGGTATTCGCTGAGGGGCATAGTGAGTCCATGAAAAATTTAACTTTTTGTCAAAGTTAGCAGAAAGGGAGACTTTTGAGAAAAACAATAAAAAATCATTTCGCTAACTTGTGCCAAAAAAAATCTTCTATGAACTCGCCATGCCCCTCATGGAATACCTAGGGTGTCTTCTTTCAAAATGGGATCCATGTGGGTATTCATACTGCCCTGGCA
This sequence comes from Bufotes viridis, assembly GCA_033119425.1. NCBI lineage: Eukaryota > Metazoa > Chordata > Amphibia > Anura > Bufonidae > Bufotes > Bufotes viridis. Next base: position 8,990 of record JAKVIS010002460.1, on the reverse strand, counting down.
ATTAGGGGACCTAAGCGTGAGAAGAAAAATGCATAAAAATGCCCTCCTAAAAGGTACTCATTGGTTTAGGGCCTTTGCATCTTGGCTGCAAAAAGTGTCACACATGGTATCGCAGTACTCAGGAGAAGTAGGGCAATGTGTTTTGGGGTGTATTTTTACATATGCCCATACTGGGTGAGAGAAATATCTCTATAAATTGACAACTTTGTATAAATTTTTTTAAAAGTTGTCATTTACAGAGATATTTCTCACACCCAGTATGGGAATATGTAAAAATACACCCCAAAGACATTGCCCTACTTCTCCTGAGTACTGGCGATACCACATGAGTGACACTTTTGCAGCCAAGATGCGCAAAGGGCCCTAAAACCAATGAGTACCTTTAGGATTTCACAGGGCATTTTTACTCATTTTGATTCTCACGCTTTAGGGCCCCTAAAATGCCAGGGCAGTATAAATACCCCACATGTGACCCCATTTTGGAAAGAAGACACCCTAAGGTATTCTGTGAGGGGCATGGCAAGTTCACAGAAATTTTTTTTTTGGCACAAGTTAGCGGAAATTGATATTTTTTTTTTTTTTTTACAAAGTCTCATATTTCACTAACTTGTGACAAAAATTAAATTTACATAAACTCACCATACCCTCACAGAATACCTTGGGGTGTCTTCTTTCTAAAATGGGGTCACATGTGGGGTATTTATACTGTCCTGGCATTTTAGGGGCTCCTAAAGCGTGAGAAGAAGTCTGGAATCCAAATGCGTAAAAATGCCCCAGAAATCTAAAGGTACTCATTGGAATTTGGGCCTCTATTACAGGCTGCAAAGTCACATCATGGTATCGTCGTACTCAGGAGAAGTAAGGCTGTAGCTTTGGGGTGTATTTTCATATATACCCATACTTTGTGTGAGAAATATCGCTGTAATCGACAACTTTTAAATTTTTTTAAACAAAGTTGTCAGTTTACAGAGATATTTCTCTCACCCAACATGGGTATATGTAAAAATACACCCCAAAACACATTGCCCTACTTCTCCTGAGTACGGCAATACCACATGAGTGACACTTTTTGCAGCCTGGGTGCGCAAAGGGGCCCAAATTCCAACGAGTACCTTTAGCTTTTACATGGCTGCTCACAATTTAGCCCCGCCCAAAATGCCAGAACAGTAAACACACCCCACAAGTGACCCCATTTCGGAAAGTAGACACCCCAAGGTATTCACTGAGGGGCATAGTGAGTCCGTCTGAGATTTTTATTTTTTTGCCAGAAGTTAGCAGAAATGGAAACTTTATTATTTTTTATTTTTCCTCAGAAAGTGTCATTTTCCGCTAACTTGTGAAAAAATGAAATGATACATGAACTCACCATGCCCCTCCATGAATACTTTGGGGTGTCTTCTTTCTAAAATGGTGTCATTTGGGGGTATTTATACTTTCCTGGCATTCTAGCACCTGAAGAAACATGACAGGTGCTCAGAAAGTCAGAGCTGCTTCAAAATGCAGAAATTCACTTTTTGCACTATAGTTTGTAAACGCTATAACTTTTACCCAAACCAATAAATATACACTTATTGTATTTTTTTTATCAAAGACATGTAGAACAATAAATTTTGCGAAAAAATAATATAGAAATGTAGTTTTTAAAAAAAAAATTACAACAGAAAGTGAAAAATGTCATTTTTTTGCAAAAATTTCGGTAATTTTTGATTAATAGCAAAAAAAGTAAAAACGTCAGCAACAATGAAATACCACCAAATGAAAGCTCTATTTGTGAGAAGAAAAGGAGGTAAAATTCATTTGGGTGGTAAGTTGCATGACGGAGCAATAAACGGTGAAAGTAGTGTAGTGCGGAATTGTAAAAAGTGGCCTGGTCATTAAGGGTGTTTAAGCTAGGGGGGCTGAAGTGGTTAAAGATACAGTACTTGTTTTTTCCAATGTGCAGGAGCCAGCAAGCAGCCCAACTTATATTTAAAAAAAAATCATATGTACTGGCTGCTGATGTTTTAAGCATTAAGATTGCACTGGACACTTTCCATCTGCATATTTTTTACAAAAAGCTGTTGCAAAGTTGCAAAAGTTTAATGTAAAGTTTCCTCATTTAAAATTAAGAGTATCAAACCTGACTGGAGGTATTCCGCAGCATCAGCGTATACCAGTCAGCGCATACTTTTGCAGGAAGCATCTGCCACTATTAAGATTTTTGGACCGATTTTTCAGAACGAGCCATTGCTTCTTCCGTGTGGGTATAAACACTGGCGTGAATCTTCCCCCAAAAGGGATAATTTTTTATTTTTGGACCATATGTTTATTATAAAAACATAGGGGGTAATTATTAAGACCAGCGTTTTAGTGCCGTTCTCTTCCATATGCCGAAGAGGAAATATTATTGGAGTTGGTTTTTCTGGGTGAGCTAAATAGAATTCTTCACCAAACTTTTAGCATGCATTTTATTCGCTGGCACCCAAGACCTCTACTTCGGACCAAAAACCTTCCAGTGAACTAAATATTGCAAAGAATTACGAACGTTCCTCAGATCAAGGATTCTAGAGACCTTATATTCTAGCTGACCAGCAACTTCTACTGGCAGCGGAGATTTCTGTGTCGGAGATAAAGGCGACCCATACCTTTTGAGTAAAGCTTTATGAAAAAATTATGAATGTGAAAGAAGTCAGGTAACCGTAACCTAAAAGACACAGGATTAATGATGTTAATAATCTCATAAGTGGCAATAAATCGAGGTGCCAATTTACCCGAAGGTACCTTCAGACACAAATTTTTGCGGATAACCACACCTTGTCTCCCAACCCAGAATCTACCCCTCGAGAGCGCCTTTTGTCAGCATTAACCTTTTGAACCTCATGGGCTTTTTTCAGGTTCAACTGAACCTGGGCCCAGACTGTGCACAGTTCTTTAACCGCTTGCCGACCGCCGAACGCACGGATGCGTCCAGGCGACGGCAAGTTTGTTCCTCCTGGACGCATCCGTGCGTCATCTGGCGAGAGGCGAGATTTGCTGTGAACGCGCACACGCGCGCATTCACAGCAGAGCGCGGCTCTGCAGTGATACTACAGCCTGCCAGCGATCATCAATCGCTGGCAGGCTGTAAATGTAAAATACAAAACACGGACACCGTCAATGTGCTTTCCGCATTTTGCAGATCCGCACATTGCCAGAACTATATAGAAAATGCTTTTTCTTGTCCGCAATTGCAGAATTCATGGTGAGTTCATGTAAAATTTTATTTTTTGTCACAAGTTAGTGGAATATGAGACTTTGTAAAAAACAAAATATATATATATCAATTTCCGCTAACTTGTGCCAATTTTTTTTTTTTCTGTGAACTCACCATGCCCCTCACGGAATACCTTGGGGTGTCTTTGTTCCAAAATAGGGTCACAAGTGGGGTATTTATACTGCCCTGGCATTTTAGGGGTCCTAAAGCGTGAGAATCCAAAGGCGTAAAAATGCCCTGTGAAATACTAAAGGTACTCATTGGTTTTAGGGCCCCTTTGTGCATCTTGGCTGCAAAAAAGTGTCACTCATGTGGTATCGCCGTACTCAGGAGAAGTAGGGCAATGTGTTCTGGGGTGTATTTTTATATATACCCATACTGGGTGAGAGAAATAGCGCTGTAAACGACAATTTTTTTAATTTTTTTATACAAAGTTGTCAATTTACAGCAATATTTCTCACACAAAGTATGGGTATATGTAAAAATACACCCAAAACACATTGCCCTACTTCTCCTGAGTACGGCGATACCACATGAGTGACACTTTTGCAGCCTGGATGCGCAAAGGGCCCAAATTCCAACGAGTACCTTTAGCTTTACATGGCTGCTCACAATTTAGCCCCACCCAAATGCCAGAACAGTACAAACACCCCACAAATGACCCCATTTTGGAAAGAAGACACCCAAGGTATTCACTGAGGGGCATAGTGAGTCCATGAAAAATTTAACTTTTTGTCAAAAGTTAGCAGAAAGGGAGACTTTATGAGAAAAAACAATAAAAAATCTATTTCCGCTAACTTGTGCCAAAAAAAAATCTTCTATGAACTCGCCATGCCCCTCACGGAATACCTTGGGGTATCTTCTTTCCAAAATGGGGTCACATGTGGGGTATTTATACTGCCCTGGCAATTTAGGGGCCCTAAAGCGTGAGAAGAAAAATGTGTAAAAATGCCCTCCTAAAAGGTACTCATTGGATTTAGAGCCCCTTTGCGCATCTTGGCTGCAAAAAAGTGTCACTCATGTGGTATCGCCGTACTCAGGAGAAGTCGGGCAATGTGTTTTGGGGTGTATTTTTACATATACCCATGCTGGGTGAGAGAAATATCTCTGTAAATTGACAACTTTGTATAAATTTTTTTTAAAAGTTGTCATTTACAGAGATATTTCTCACACTCAGCAGGGGTATATGTAAAAATACACCCCAAAACACATTGCCCTACTTCTCCTGAGTACGGCGATACCACATGAGTGACACTTTTTTGCAGCCAAGATGCGCAAAGGGGCCCTAAAACCAATGAGTACCTTTAGGATTTCACAGGGCATTTTTACGCATTTTGGATTCTCACGCTTTAGGGCCCCTAAAATGCCAGGGCAGTATAAATACCCCACATGTGACCCCATTTTGGAAAGAAGACACCCCAAGGTATTCTGTGAGGGGCATGGCGAGTTCATAGAAGATTTTTCTTTTGGCACAAGTTAGCGGAAATAGATTTTTTATTGTTTTTTCTCATAAAGTCTCCCTTTCTACTAACTTTTGAAAAAAAATTAAATTTTTCATGGACTCACTATATTTTGTTTTTGGGCACAAGTTAGCGGAAATTGATATATTTTTTTTTTCTTTTTTACAAAGTCTCATATTTCACTAACTTGTGACAAAAAATAAAATTTTACATGAACTCACCATACCCCTCACAGAATACCTTGGGGTGTCTTCTTTCTAAAATGGGGTCACATGTGGGGTATTTATACTGTCCTGGCATTTTAGGGGCCCCTAAAGCGTGAGAAGAAGTCTGGAATCCAAATGCGTAAAAATGCCCTGTGAAATCCTAAAGGTACTCATTGGTTTTAGGGTCCCTTTGCGCATCTTGGCTGCAAAAAAGTGGCACACATTTGGTATCGCCGTACTCAGGAGAAGTAGGGCAATAAATTTTGGGGTGTATTTTTATATATACCCATACTTTGTGTGAGAAATATCGCTGAAAACGACAACTTTTTAATTTTTTTTATACAAAGTTGTCAGTTTACAGAGATATTTCTCTCACCCAACATGGGTATATGTAAAAATACACCCCAAAACACATTGCCCTACTTCTCCTGAGTACGGCAATACCACATGAGTGACACTTTTTTGCAGCCTGGGTGCGCAAAGGGGGCCTAAATTCCAACGAGTACCGTTAGCTTTTACATGGCTGCTCACAATTTAGCCCCGCCCAAAATGCCAGAACAGTAAACACACCCCACAAGTGACCCCATTTCGGAAAGTAGACACCCCAAGGTATTCACTGAGGGGCATAGTGAGTCCGTGGGAGATTTTTATTTTTTTTCCAGAAGTTAGCAGAAATGGAAACTTTAGTATTTTTATTTTTTTCCTCAGAAAGTGTCATTTTCCGCTAACTTGTGAAAAAATGAAATGATACATGAACTCACCATGCCCCTCCGCGAATACTTTGAGTGTCTTCTTTCTAAAATGGTGTCATTTGGGGGTATTTATACTATCCTGGCATTCTAGCACCTGAAGAAACATGACAGGTGCTCAGAAAGTCAGAGCTGCTTCAAAATGCCGAAATTCACTTTTTTGCACCATAGTTTGTAAACGCTATAACTTTTACCCAAACCAATAAATATACACTTATTGGATTTTTTTTTATCAAAGACATGTAGAACAATAAAGTTTGCGAAAAATTTATATAGAAATGTCATTTTTTTTAAAAAAAATTACAACAGAAAGTGAAAAATGTCATTTTTTTTGCAAAAATTTCGGTAATTTTTGATTAATACCAAAAAAGTAAAAATGTCAGCAGCAATGAAATACCACCAAATGAAAGCTCTATTAGTGAGAAGAAAAGGAGGCAAAATTCATTTGGGTGGTAAGTTGCATGACGGAGCAATAAACGGTGAAAGTAGTGTAGTGCAGAATTGTAAAAAGTGGCCTGGTCATTAAGGGTGTTTAAGCTAGGGGGGCTGAAGTGGTTAACTCCTAAATCAGCTTCAGGCGGCGAGAATAAACTAAATCGCGGATGAAATCCAAGATTACAAAAGAAGGGAGACATACCAGTAGACAAGTTCACCTGATTATTAATGGCGAATTCCGCCAAATACAAATGTTTCACCCAAATCTGTTGGTTGTCGGTGACATAACACCTCAAATACTGTTCCAGAGACTGGTTAAAACGTTCAGTTTGACCGTTAGTTTCCGGATGAAAGGCCGAAGAAAAAGACAGAGACATATTAAATTTATGACAAAAAGCCCTCAAAAATTTTGAGACGAATTGAATGCCCCTAACCAAAATGATATTCCATGGAATTCCGTGTAGACGAATTACATGATTCACAAAAAGGGAAGCTAGAGTCTTAGCATTGGGCAATTTTGACATAGGGGTGAAATGAACCATTTTGCTAAACCTGTCAATGACTACCCATACAACCGACTTACCCTTCGAAACCGGCAGGTCGGTAATAAAATCCATGGAAATGTGGGACCAAGGTCTACTAGGTATGGGCAGTGGTCGCAACTCACCCACCAGACGGGACCTAGGAGTCTTGGACCTGGCACAAACCTCACAAGCCACAATGATACCTGCCGGCAATATAGGTTCGGGAGGAGTATCAGGAGACTGAAAAGCACAAAAACTCCGGGATAGGGCATCCGCTTTGACATTTTTACCTTCTGGCCTGTAAGTAATGCAAAAGTTAAAGCGTGTAAAGAATAAGGCCCACCTAGCCTGTCTAGGATTCAAACATTTAGCAGATTCCAAAAACATTAAATTTTTATGATCAGTAAGTACTGTAACACGATGTTGAGCCCCCTGCAAAAAATGACGCCATTCCTCAAAGGCCCATTTAATAGCAAGTAACTCTCAATTATCAATGTCATAATTTCTCTTAGTAGAAGAGAACTTACGATAAAAGAACACGCACGGTCTCAGGTTAGTAAGAGTTGATGACCCCTTAGAGAGTACTGCCCCTACCCCATCCTCGGAGGCATCAACTTCAACTACAAAAGGCCTCTCTTGGTCTGGTTGGACTAACACTGGGGCATTAACAAAACACCTCTTGAGTGTTTCAAAAGCTTTTATGGCCTTTGGCGACCAATTCACTAGATCCGCCCCCTTCTTGGTTAGGTCAATGAGAGGCTTAGCAATAATAGAAAATTTTTTAATAAATTTCCGATAATAATTTGAAAACCCCAAAAAGCATTCTAACGCTTTAACTCCTTAAGGACACATGACGTATGGGTACGTCATGTGTCCAGTCCCTGAAGATGGCGCCCGCTCCTGGCCGCTGCGGGCACCATCGCTGCGGGGGTCCGGCTGATTCCTGTAGCTGACCCCCGCAGCTGATGATCCCGACTGCGATCATTTAACCCCGCAGATGCCATGATCAATCCTGATCACGGCATCTGCGCGCGCTAAAACCGAAAGTAAAACTTTCGGCAGCGCTCCGGCTCCCCCTAGTGGCGATCGGGAGAATCGGAGCACTGTAAGGGATAGCCTCAAGCCTTTCATTCAGCTTAAGGCTATCACTTACTATTTCCTATGGAGCCCTTGTTAGCAATAGGGCTTCATAGGAAAGTAGTAAAATGCTCATAAACTCCAATACAAGTGTATTGGAGTTTATGATAGAAGCAATCAGGTAACTGATTTATATAGGTCCCTATGGGATCTATATAAAAGTGTAAAAAATAAAATAAAAAAATAATAAAAAAATAAAAAAATAAATAAAAAAAAACTAAAAATTTAAATCACCCCCCTTTCCCCAAAATTAAAATAAAATAATAAAAAAAATAAAAAAAATACACATCATGGGTGTCGCAATGTGTGAAAATGCCCATAGTATAAAAATTTAAAAATTTATTTCCCATACGGTAAACAGAAAAACGGAAAAAAGCGCCCAAATGGCCGATTTGCCGTTTTTGGACGCTTCATTTACTCAAAAAAAATTAAATAAAAAGCGATCAAAAAGTCCTACACACCCCATAATGGTATCAACTAAAAGTTAAGATCTCCCTGCAAAAAATAAGCCCCCATACAACGCCATACACTTATTTACAAATACGTTATAGCGGTCAAAACATGGTGACAAAAAAAAATCAAAAAATCAAAACGCAAGAAAAGCTATACATATTGGGTATCGCCGGATTCGTACTGACCTGTAGAATAAAACTAAATGGTCAGTTTTATCGCAAATCAAACGTCGTAATTTAGAAACCCGTAAAACTGTGGTGAAATGGCTTTTTTTTTGCAATTTCACCCCATTTGGAATTTTTTTCCCGCTTCCCACTACACCGTATGCATTATTAAATGATGGCGTTGGAAAGTACAACTTGTCCTGCAAAAAATAAGCCCTCATATGGCCATGTGAACGGAAAAATAAAAAAGTTATGGCTCTTGGACGGCATAGAGCGCAAAACGAAAACGCAAAAATGAAAAAACCCTGTGTCCTTAAGGGGTTAAGAGAGGAGGGTCTTAGCCTACACCTTCCCCGGATCCATCTTAAAGGATTGGGGTGTGAGGATATAATCCCAAAAATGAAATTTCCTGCACTCCGAATATACACTTGTCGTTTTTAGCAAATAGTCGGTTCTCCCGAAGAACCTCCAGTACTTGTCTAGTGTGAATAACATGAGAATCCCAGTCAGGTGATTAAATCAAAATATTATCCAAGTAAACAATCACAAATTTTCCAATAAATTGTCTAAAAATGTCATTGACAAAATTTTGGAAAACTGCCAGAGCGTTACTTAAACCAAACGGCATAA
>JAKVIS010002459.1:0-22693 GCA_033119425.1 Bufotes viridis | reverse complement strand
AACCATGCTCTCCAGCCAGTTTTACCTCCTGATTGTTCAGCTCTGGTTTATGTCTTAAATGATAATGCACAGTGGGCTTGGGTATCTTCTCAGCAGTTCCTAGAAGGATATTCTAGAATGTTTAACCCTTTCATTACTGGGCCCAAAAAAAGACCTGATTGTCCAGGCTACATTTTGTGCACGTGGCGGTTTAGTGACTGTAGCTTTTTTATTTGTTTGACTACCAAAATAAGTTTTGCAATACATTTTTTTAAACTAATTATTATTAAAAATTTCATTATTATAGCTTTTTATTTCTTAAATATTAAAACTGACACAAAAATTAATTATTGCAATGGGTTCCCTATTTTGTGATGATTGTTTTCATATGTAACATGTATAGGTGTGAGTGAACGGAGCGACTATGGTGACGGTTTCTGTTAGTGACTGCATTTGAAAAAAAAAATGTTTAACTTTTTTTATTTGTATTTTTTAGTATGATTTTTAATATGTCCCCCAAGAGGTCAATAAAAGACCTCTTGGCTCGTACAGCGCTCTCCTAATGGCACAGGAGAAGGCAGAAGCGGTAATAAACCGCTCCTGTCTTCTCCTCAGGGTCCCAGCTGTGTCCCACAGCTGGGACCCGATCTGCTCCTGCTAGATTGCAGGAGCAGAAGCTTTAATCCCAGTGCTGATTGAACATTTATATAGGTGCTATGTGTACGGGGCATGTGCAGGTAGGACGTATATACCCAGTGGGCAGTCAGGAAGGGGTTAATCACCTTACAGCTTAAAGGGAATCTGTGTGCAGTTTTAACCAGGCAGGGGCTGGGGAGAGTCCAAAAATACTGTACATTTTTTGGAGCTTTTATCATCATAAATATGAAGTTCAGATTCTGCGTCTTAGGGCTTATGCACATGAACGACGGCTGTTTTGCGGTCTGAAAATTGTGGACAAAAACACGGATACCGATCGTGTGCATTCTACATTTTATGGAATGGCTGGCCCCTAGAACAGTCCTATCTTTGTCTGTAATGCTGATAATAATAGGATATGCTCTATTTTTTTTTGCAGAACGGCCATGCAAACATACAGACGCGGAATAAACAGAGTAATTTTTTTGCGGCTCCTTTGAAGTGAATAGTTTCGCATATGGGCAGCAAAAAGCCCGTACGTCCTGTGTATTTCCGATCACCGCCTGCCGTGAAATCATTCAGTAGGCACTCTGTGACAATGCCGAAGGGGGTCCTGTGACCCCCCCATATCGGCGATCGAAGCAAACCGCAGGTCAATTCAAATCTGCAGCTTGCTGTGTTTCCGGGTTATTAGGGTCTCTGGTGACCCGATAACCCGGAATAGGATGGTGATCACTTCGGGGCCAAATTTTTGGAGGCCTATGTACCTGGAAGGGAGGTCGCGGTTGAGGAGTCTCTCATAACTTTCAAGGGGAGACTCATTTTCTGCCAGTATGTTCCCTCTAAACGGGTGAGGTATGGCATGAAGCTGTACAAACTTTGTGAGAGTACCTCAGGGTACACTTACAAGTTTCGTGTGTACGAGGGGCGAGATTCCCGTATTGAACCCCCAGAATGTCCCCCGACTCTGGGTGTTAGCGGGAAACTTGTGTGGGACCTTATGCACCCACTGCTAGAGAAGGGTTACCACCTGTACGTGGATAGCTTTTATACTAGTATCCCCTTGTACCAGTCCCTCACTGCCAGATCCATATCCGCTTGTGGGACCGTGCAGAAAAATCAACGCGGCCTCCCTACCTACCCCCTCCAGGTACCTATCCCCAGGGGTGAGACCCGTGCCCTTACCAGTGGAAACCTGTTGCTGGTCAGATGTAAGGACAAGAGGGATGTCCTTGTACTGTCCACAATTCATGGTAACGGCATCACCCCTGTTCCTGTGCAAGGTACCGCGGCAACGGTCCTCAAGCCCGATTGTATCGTCGACTACAATCGGTATATGGGAGGAGTCTATCTCTCTGATCAAGTCCTCAAGCCATATAACGCCATGCGCAAAACCCGGGCATGGTACAAAAAAGTTACGATCTACTTGGTACAGGTTGCCTTGTACAACTCTTTTGTGCTGTCCCGAAGCACTGGCAACATAGGGAAATTCCTCCAGTTCTGTGAGGCAGTCCTCAAGGACCAGATCTTTTCTGAGCGGGAAAGAGCAGGCCGGAGTACCTCTGGAACTGGAGGCTCGAGGATAGTCTCTGCCCAACACTTTTCAGGTGTGGTCCTCCACTTCCATGGAGTACTAAATTTATAATTCCCTTCCCCAATTTTAATTCTATTTAGCCACTGGCAATCATCCAGAAAAAAAAACTATGGTTCTCAGACTTGAGACACTAATTTTTTTTTCAAAAATGATATTTTGTAAAAAATAAAATAAATAAAAAAGGAGACATTTTATGTATTGCCACGTCCGTAAGAATCTGCTCTATAAAAATACCCCATGACCTAACCCCTCAGATGAACATATGGTTTTTGGAAGACAGATTTTGCTGGACTGGTTTATTTACACCATGTCCCATTTGAAGACTCCCTGATGCACACCTAGAGTAGAAACTCCATAAAAGTGACCCCATCTAAGAAACTACACCCATCAAGGTATTCAAAACTGATTTTACAAACTTTGTTAACCCTTTAGGTGTTCCTCAAGAGTTTATGGCAAATGGAAATGAAATTTCAGAATTTCTATTTTTTGTAATCTTGCCTCACAAAAAAGTAATATAGAGCAACCAAAAATCATATGTACCGTAAAAATAGTCCCAACAAAACTGCCACCTTATCCCGTAGTTTCCAAAATGGGGTCACTTTTATGGAGTTTCTACTCTAGGGGTACATCAGGGGGGTTTCAAAAGGGACATGGTGTAAATAAACCAGTCCAGCAAAATCTGCCTTCCAAAAACCACATGGCACTCCTCTCCTTCTGCACCCTGCGGTGTTCCCGTACAGTAGTTTACGACCACATATGGGGCGTTTCTATAAACTACAGAATCAGGGCAATAAATATTGAGTTTTGTTTAGCTATTAACCCTTGCTTTGTTACTTGAAAAAATTGATTAAAATGGAAAGTTTGCCACAAAAATCGAAATTCTAAAATTTTCTCTCGATTTGCCATTAACTCTTGTGGAACACCTAAAGGGTTAACAAAGTTTGTAAAATCAGTTTTGAATACCTTGAGGGGTGTAGTTTCTAGAATGGGGTCGTTTTTGGGTGGTTTCTATTATGTAAGCCTCACACAGTGACTTCAGACCTGAACTCGTCCTTTAAAAGTGGGTTTTTGAAAATTTCTGAAACATTTCAATATTTGCTTCTAAACTTCTAAGCCTTGTAACGTTCCCCCCCCCCCAAACAAAAAAGAAATGGCATTCCGAAAATGATCCAAACATGAAGAAGACATATGGGGAATGTAAAATAATAACTATTTTTGGAGGTATTACTATGTATTGGTAAATTAGGTATTTTTTTTTAAAATAAAAATTATTATTTTTTTACTCCATTTTACCAGTGTCATAAAGTACAATGTGTGACGGAAAAACAGTCTCACAATGGCCTGGATAAGTAATAGCATTTTAAAGTTATTCACACCGGGTCACCTACTTGTCCAACCACTAAGCCAATGCCTCCGCCCTATGCCAGTCATTGCACTGGTTGGTCATACGGTATAGAATCCAATTTAAACTGCTCGTTCTCACCCACAAAGCTCTCTACAGTGCTACCCGCCGCCCCACACACACACACACACACATCTCCACCCTCATCTCTATCTACCACCCTTCCCATGCTCTTTGCTCTGTCAATCATTTATGACTGACATCTGCCATAATCTGAACCTCTCACTCCAGGCTCCAAGACTTCTCCCGAGCTGCACCAGTTCTCTGGAATGCACTACCCCAGAAATTAGGTTAAATCACAATATACACAGTTTTAGGCGCTCCCTAAAAACACATCTTTTTAGTTGGCCTATTACATCCCCTGATCTAACTCCTCTCCATATATAGCCCATTTTTCATTTCCTGAACCTGATCATCCACCAAACTCTCCACCCAAAAGCATTACAGATATCGATTGGTGACTGGCTCATGCAGCTTTAAATCTACTCCCCTATTTTCCCAAGATGGCCGGACCATTGTACAAAACAAGCACTTAGCTTTTGTGTCACCCCTATCGCCTCATAGATTGTAAGCTCTTGCGAGCAAGGCCCTCATTCCTCTTGTAATTGACTTGTCTGTTGCTGTAATTTATGACTGTTTGTTCATGAACCCCTGAACTGTAAAGCGCTGCAGAATATGTTGGCGCTCGATAAATAAAGATTATGATTATTATTATTAGTGATGTCGCGAACATAAAATTTTCAGTTCGCGAACGCGAACTTCCGCAAATGTTCGCGAACTGGCGAACCGGGCGAACCGCCATAGACTTCAATAGACAGGCGAATTTTAAAACCCACAGGGACTCTTTCTGGCCACAATAGTGATGAGAAAGTTGTTTCAAGGGGTCTAACACCTGGACTGTGGCATGCCGGAGGGGGATCTATGGCAAAACTCCCATGGAAAATTACGTAGTGGACGCAGAGTCGGGTTTTAATCCATAAAGGGCATAAATCAAATAACATTCCTAAATTGTTTGGAATAACGTGCTTTAAAACATCCAGTGTGTGTATACGATCAGGTATGATGTTGTATCGATCAGGTAGTGTAAGGGTTACGCCCGCATCACAGACATTGACAGACCAAACTCCCCTTTTAATGCACCGCAAACAGTTCATTTGCACAACTGCAAACTCCCCATTTGCACAAGGTTGGATACCAAGCTAGCCACGTCCCGGTGATGTCATTGAAGGTTTCTTCCTCCACCCAGCCACGTACAACACCAAGGGTCCCGAAGGTCAATTGAATAGATTTTTCGAGCAGGGAGATGGTTAAAAAACGCTGGCTCCCTCCCTTTGTTTTTATCCACGGTCACTGCGTCTGCGCCGTGCAATTTACTGTCACACCCGATATGAGTGGTATTTTCTGTAGTACTATTCTCATCAGTTTAATCCCTCTAACGTCCCCGACTCCCCAATCTGGGGGCCATTTATTAAATAGATTTTTCGAACGGGGAGATGGTTAAAAACGCTGGCTCCCTCCACTCTGTTTTAATCCACGGTGACTGCGTCTGCGCCGTGCAATTTACTGTCACACCCGATATGAGTGGTATTTTCTGTAGTACTATTCTCATCAGTTTAATCCTCTAACGTCCCCAATCTGGGTGCCATTTATTGAATAGATTTTTCGAATGGGGAGATGGTTAAAAAACGCTGGCTCCCTCCACTCTGTTTTAAACCACGGTGACTGCGTCTGCGCCGTGCAATTTACTGTCACACCCGATATGAGTGGTAATTTCTGTAGTACTATTCTCATCAGTTTAATCCCTCTAACGTCCCCAATCTGGGTGCCATTTATTGAATAGATTTTTCGAACGGGAGATGGTTAAAAAACGCTGGCTCCCTCCACTCTGTTTTTAATCCACGGTGACTGCGTCTGCGCCGTGCAATTTACTGTCACACCCGATATGAGTGGTATTTTCTGTAGTACTATTCTCATCAGTTTAATCCCTCTAACGTCCCCAATCTGGGGGCCATTTATTAAATAGATTTTTCGAACGGGGAGATGGTTAAAAAAACGCTGGCTCCCTCCACTCTGTTTTAAACCACGGTGACTGCGTCTGCGCCGTGCAATTTACTGTCACACCCGATATGAGTGGTATTTTCTGTAGTACTATTCTCATCAGTTTAATCCTCTAACGTCCCCAATCTGGGTGCCATTTATTGAATAGATTTTTCGAACGGGAGATGGTTAAAAAACCCTGGCTCCCTCCACTCTGTTTTAAACCACGGTGACTGCGTCTGCGCCGTGCAATTTACTGTCACACCCGATATGAGTGGTATTTTCTGTAGTACTATTCTCATCCAGTTTAATCCCTCTAACGTCCCCAATCTGGGTGCCATTTATTGAATAGATTTTTCGAACGGGAGATGGTTAAAAAACGCTGGCTCCCTCCACTCTGTTTTAAACCACGGTGACTGCGTCTGCGCCGTGCAATTTACTGTCACACCCGATATGAGTGGTATTTTCTGTAGTACTATTCTCATCAGTTTAATCCCTCTAACGTCCCCAATCTGGGGGCCATTTATTGAATAGATTTTTCGAACGGGAGATGGTTAAAAAACGCTGGCTCCCTCCACTCTGTTTTAAACCACGGTGACTGCGTCTGCGCCGTGCAATTTACTGTCACACCCGATATGAGTGGTATTTTCTGTAGTACTATTCTCATCAGTTTAATCCCTCTAACATCCCCAATCTGGGTGCCATTTATTAAATAGATTTTTCGAACGGGGAGATGGTTAAAAAACGCTGGCTCCTCCACTCTGTTTTAAACCACGGTGACTGCGTCTGCGCCGTGCAATTTACTGTCACACCCGATATGAGTGGTATTTTCTGTAGTACTATTCTCATCAGTTTAATCCCTCTAACGTCCCCAATCTGGGTGCCATTTATTGAATAGATTTGTCGAACGGGAGATGGTTAAAAAAACCCTGGCTCCCTCCACTCTGTTTTAAACCACGGTGACTGCGTCTGCGCCGTGCAATTTACTGTCACACCCGATATGAGTGGTATTTTTCTGTAGTACTATTCTCATCAGTTTAATCCCTCTAACGTCCCCAATCTGGGTGCCATTTATTGAATAGATTTTTCGAACGGGAGATGGTTAAAAAAACGCTGGCTCCCTCCACTCTGTTTTAAACCACGGTGACTGCGTCTGCGCCGTGCAATTTACTGTCACACCCGATATGAGTGGTATTTTCTGTAGTACTATTCTCATCAGTTTAATCCCTCTAACGTCCCCAATCTGGGGGCCATTTATTGAATAGATTTTTCGAACGGGAGATGGTTAAAAAAACGCTGGCTCCCTCCCACTCTGTTTTAATCCACGGTGACTGCGTCTGCGCCGTGCAATTTACTGTCACACCCGATATGAGTGGTATTTTCTGTAGTACTATTCTCATCAGTTTAATCCCTCTAACATCCCCAATCTGAGGGCCATTTATTAAATAGATTTTTCGAACGGGAGATGGTTAAAAAACGCTGGCTCCCTCCACTCTGTTTTAAACCACGGTGACTGCGTCTGCGCCGTGCAATTTACTGTCACACCCGATATGAGTGGTATTTTCTGTAGTACTATTCTCATCAGTTTAATCCCTCTAACGTCCCCAATCTGGGGGCCATTTATTGAATAGATTTTTCGAACGGGGAGATGGTTAAAAAACCTGGCTCCCTCCACTCTGTTTTAAACCACGGTGACTGCGTCTGCGCCGTGCAATTTACTGTCACACCCGATATGAGTGGTATTTTCTGTAGTACTATTCTCATCAGTTTAATCCCTCTAACGTCCCCAATCTGGGTGGCATTTATTGAATAGATTTTTCGAACGGGAGATGGTTAAAAAAACGCTGGCTCCCTCCACTCTGTTTTAAACCACGGTGACTGCGTCTGCGCCGTGCAATTTACTGTCACACCCGATATGAGTGGTATTTTCTGTAGTACTATTCTCATCAGTTTAATCCTCTAACGTCCCCAATCTGGGGGCCATTTATTGAATAGATTTTTCGAACGGGGAGATGGTTAAAAAAACGCTGGCTCCCTCCACTCTGTTTTAAACCACGGTGACTGCGTCTGCGCCGTGCAATTTACTGTCACACCCGATATGAGTGGTATTTTCTGTAGTACTATTCTCATCAGTTTAATTCCTCTAACGTCCCCGACTCCCCAATCTGGGGGCCATTTATTAAATAGATTTTTTGAACGGGGAGATGGTTAAAAAAACGCTGGCTCCCTCCACCGATATGAGTGGTATTTTCTGTAGTATTATTCTCATCAGTTTAATCCCTGTTACGTCCCATATCAGGAATTGCCTTTTATGAAAAAAAATTTAGGCCGGGTACCTTCGACTGCCTTCACAGTGACAGACCAAACTCTCATACACTAAACTGAATTGATTTCAGGAACCGGGAGATGGAAAAAGCAGCTTGGTCGGTCCTCTTACTCCCAAATTGGGGCACTGCGCGTGCACAGAGCAATGTGCTGTGACACCCTATATGAGTGGTGTCTTAACTAGTACTATTGCTATCAGTTTAATCCCTGTTACGGACCCTATCCGGTCGAATTGATTAACCATTGTCGAATCCCCCATTGACATCCCCCTTATAAGCTGTGTAAAGCATATTTTTTAGTTTGGTTTTGAACTGCTGCATCCTTTCCGACTTTCGGTAATTTGGTAACATTTATGCCACTTTCTGCTTATACCGGGGGTCTAGTAGCGTGGCCACCCCATCACTTTTGGTCTGATCATAATGAAGCAACGGCCTTATCATCTGGGGTGTGGCAACATTGCCAACACACTTATAGAGGTGATGATGATTGCTTCATTGTGATACGCAAGCCCCTTCACCACAACAAGGTAACGATCACGAAGGGGAATTGACACTTGTATGTGCCTTTTTTTTGGTTTGTTTTTGCAGCCACAGTGCTGCACCATAGGACAGAAAAATTAGGCATGTACACATGCCTGAAAAATAACGGCACTGTTGCAGCCGCTATTGTAGCAGCGGCCGGAAAAATTTATGTTTTCCAGGCAGAAAAGTGACTAAAACATTGCGGCTTGAACCCTAGTTGGTGGTGGAGAATTCACGAAAGTCATCCGGTATGCAGACATTAAATACAGCAGCGTGGGGACCATTTTGAGGCCAAGGCATGTAATCAGGCCTTTTGTTAGTCAAACGTATCCCCCACTGTCAGTCCCTTCGGGATCCATGCCTCATTCATCTTTATGAAGGTGAGGTAATCAACACTTTTTTGACCGAGGCGACTTCTCTTATCAGTGACAATGCCTCCTGCTGCACTGAAGGTCCTTTCTGACAGGACACTTGAAGCAGGGCAGGCCAGAAGTTCTATCGCGAACTGGGATAGCTCAGGCCACAGGTCAAGCCTGCACACCCAGTAGTGAAGGGGTTCATTGCTCCTCAGAGTGTCGATATCTGCTGTTAAGGCGAGGTAGTCTGCTACCTGTCGGTCGAGTCGTTCTCTAAGGCTGGATCCCGAAGGGCTGTGGCGATGAGTAGGACTGAAAAAGCTCCGCATGTCCTCCATCAACAACACATCTGTAAATCGTCCAGTCCCTGCCGCCGTGGTAGGAGGAGGATTACACTCACCTCTTCCCCTGTTAGATTCCCGTTGTGCTGTGACATCCCCCTTATAAGCTGTGTAAAGCATATTTTTAGTTTGGTTTTGAACTGCTGCATCCTTTCCGACTTTCGGTAATTTGGTAACATTTCTGCCACTTTCTGCTTATACCGGGGTCTAGTAGCGTGGTCACCCAGTACAGATCGTTCTCCTTTATCCTTTTTATACGTGGGTCCCTCAACAGACATGACAGCATGAAAGACCCCATTTGAACAAGGTTGGATGCAGAGCTACTCATTTCCCGTTCCTCGTCCTCACTGATGTCATTGACGGTCTGTTCTTCCCCCAGCCACGTACAACACCATGGGTCCCAGATAGGTGACAACAACGAGCACCCTGGGGTGCCTGCTGTGGCTGGTCTTCCTCCTCCTCAAAGCCGCCACATTCCTCCTCTGACTCCTCTTCCTCATACTCCTCTTCCAGCGTTGCTGCAGGTCCGGCAAGCGATGATGACAAGGCTGTTTCTGGTGGTGATGGTGACCACAACTCTTCCTCTTCCTCTTCACGCTCATCTACAGCCTGATCCAGAACTCTTCGCAGGGCACGCTCCAGGAAGAAAACAAATGGGATGAGGTCGCTGATGGTGCCTTCGGTGCGACTGACTAGGTTTGTCACCTCCTCAAAGGGACGCATAAGCCTACAGGCATTGCGCATGAGTGTCCAGTAACGTGGCAAAAGATTCCCAGCTCCGCAGAGGCTGTCCTAGCACCCCGGTCATACAAATACTCGTTGACGGCTTTTTCTTGTTGGAGCAGGCGGTCGAACATTAGGAGTGTTGAATTCCAACGTGTCGGGCTGTCGCATATCAAGCGCCTCACTGGCATGTTGTTTCGCCGCTGAATATCGGAAAAGTGCGCCATGGCCGTGTAGGAACGCCTGAAATGGCCACACACCTTCCTGGCCTGCTTGAGGACGTCCTGTAAGCCTGGGTACTTAGACACAAAACGTTGTACGATGAGATTCAACACATGTGCCATGCACGGCACATGTGACAACTTGCCCAAATTTAATGCCGCCAACAGATTGCTTCCATTGTCACACACCACTTTGCCGATCTCCAGTTGGTGCGGGGTCAGCCACTGATCCACCTGTGCGTTCAGGGCGGACAGGAGTGCTGGTCCTGTGTGGCTCTCTGCTTTCAGGCAAGTCAACCCCAAGATAGCGTGACACTGTCGTATCCGGGATGTGGAATAGCCCCTGGGGAGCTGGGGGAATCAGTTGATGTGCAGCCAGACGCCGCAGCAGAAGAGGACTCAGCCGAGGAGGATATTGAAGAGGATGGAGTAGGAGTAGAGGAGGTGGCAGTAGGTCTGCCTGCAAGTCGTGGTGGTGTCACCAACTCCGCTGCGGAGCCACGCATTCCATGCTTGTCAGCCGTCAGCAGGTTGACCCAATGCGCAGTATACGTGATATACCTGCCCTGACCGTGCTTTGCAGACCAGGTATCAGTGGTCAGATGGACCCTTGCCCCAACACTGTATGCCAGAGATGCCATGACTTCCTTTTCAATGACATGGTAGAGGTTTGGGATTGCCTTTTTGAAAAAAATTTCGTCCGGGTACCTTCCACTGTGGTGTCCCAATAGCGACAAATTATTTGAAGGCCTCAGACTCTACCAGCTGGTATGGTAAAAGCTGGCGGGCTAAGAGTTCCGTCAAGCCAGCTGTCAGTCGCCGGGCAAGGGGTGACTTTGTGACATTGGCTTCTTATGCTCAAACATGTCCTTGACAGACACCTGACTGTGGGCAGATGAGCAGGAACTGCTGAAGGTGAGAGATGGAGTGGCGGGTGGTTGAGAGGGGGCAGGGAGGACAGCAGTGGTTGACGTGGCTGAAGATGCTGGACCAGGAGGAGCATGGTGGCTTTGAGTTTGTGTGCTGCTTGTACTCATGTGTTGATCCCATAGGCGTTTGTGATGTGAGATCATGTGCCTTCGCAAAGCAGTTGTACCAAGGTGGGTGTTGGACTTCCCACGACTCAGTTTCTTTTGGCACAGGTTGCAAATGGCATTGCTTTTATCAGAGGCAGACACACAAAAAAATGCCACACTGCTGAGCTTTGCAATGACGGCATTCTAGTGGTGGCAACAGCATGCGTTGACTGGCGTGCTGTCTGGCTGACCCCAGGTGCCGATACATGCTGTCTGACTGTGCCACTAACTCCTTGCGACGACCTCCCCTGCTTCCAACTCGTCTCCTCATTCTCTCTGTCTCCCCTTCAGAACTTTCCCCTCTCTCTCGAGCAGGCACCCACGTGGCATCCGTGGACACATCGTCATCATCAACCGCTTCACTTGTATCTGACACCTCAGCAAAGGAAGCAGCAGCGGGTACAACATCATCATCATCATCATCACACTGTACGTCCATGTGTGTAATCCTGCCTGACTGAGACATATCCCGCAATCTACATCATCTGGCAATAATGGTTGCGCATCACTAATTGCATCCAACTGATGTGTAAATAACTCCTCTGACGGATCAAGTGAAGCGGCTGTGGTGGTAGTGGTGGTGGGTGGTGGCGACGGGCGGGTGCGTGGTAACTTGAGAGCAGGTGACCGAAGCTGAGCTGGAGGAGGATGAGTGCGTCAAGGTTCTTAGCGGAAGCTGTTGAAGATTGGGTGTCCTGTCTAAGCCAGTCAACTACGCCCTCTGAATTTTTCGGGTTCAGGGTACGTGGCCTCTGAAAACTGGGCATTATTCCAGGGACAGTGGAAATCACAGCACCACGACCACGACGGTCCCCTGCGGGGTGGCCTGCCTCTGCCTGTCATTTTTTTTTAGATAAGTGGTACTCACGCGTGCTAGGTACTGTGCCACCCGGTATGAGTGGTTGGCACTGGCAGTGGGCACACTACAGTCTGTGGAAGTGGGCCTGACACACACTGGCAGCAGGCAAGCAACTGAATTTAGACTACTGTCTAAAAATTAAATGCCTTATTTATCGGCAAGCTACTGTGCCACCCGGTATC
Organism: Bufotes viridis; assembly: GCA_033119425.1. Taxonomy (NCBI): domain Eukaryota; kingdom Metazoa; phylum Chordata; class Amphibia; order Anura; family Bufonidae; genus Bufotes; species Bufotes viridis. Next base: position 10,441 of record JAKVIS010002459.1, on the reverse strand, counting down.
AGTGGTTGGCACTGGCAGTGCGCACACTACAGTCAGTGGAAGCGGGCCTGACACACACTGGCAGCAGGCAAGCAACTGAATTTAGACTACTGTTCTAAAATTAAATGCCTTATTTATCGGCAAGCTACTGTGCCACCCGGTATCAGTGGTTGGCACTGGCAGTGGGCACACTACAGTCAGTGGAAGAGGGCCTGACACACACTGGCAGCAGGCAAGCAACTGAATTTAGACTACTGTCTAAAAATTAAATGCCTTATTTATCGGCAAGCTACTGTTCCAACCGGTATCAGTGGTTGGCACTGGCAGTGGGCACACTACAGTCAGTGGAAGCGGGCCTGACACACACTGGCAGCAGGCAAGCTAACTGAAATTACACTAAAGTGTAAAAATTAAATGCCTTATTTATCGGCAAGCTACTGTGCCACCCGGTATCAGTGGGTTGGCACTGGCAGTGGGCACACTACAGTCAGTGGAAGAGGGCCTGACACACACTGGCAGCAGGCAAGCAACTGAATTTAGACTACTGTCTAAAAATTAAATGCCTTATTTATCGGCAAGCTACTGTGCCACCCGGTATCAGTGGTTGGCACTGGCAGTGGGCACACTACAGTCAGTGGAAGCGGGCCTGACACACACTGGCAGCAGGCAAGCAACTGAATTTAGACTACTGTCTAAAAATTAAATGCCTTATTTATCGGCAAGCTACTGTGCCACCGGTATCAGTGGTTGGCACTGGCAGTGGGCACACTACAGTCAGTGGAAGCGGGCCTGACACACACTAGCAGCAGGCAAGCAGCTGAAATTACACTAAAGTGTAAAAATTAAATGCCTTTTTATGCAAAGTCCTGTGCCAGCCGGTATGAGTGGTGGGCACTGGCAGTGGGCACACTACAGTCAGTGGAAGTCAGCCTGACACACACTGGCAGGCAACTAACCTTAGATTAAAGTGTAAAAATTAAGTGCCTATTTTTTAAGCAAAGTCCTGTGCCACTCGGGATGACAGGGGTGGGCACTGGCAGTGGGCACACTACAGTCAGTTGGAGTCGGCCTGACACACACTAGCAGCAGGCAAGCAGCTGAAATTACACTAAAGTGTAAAAATTAAATGCCTTTTTTAAGCAAAGTCCTGTGCCAGCCGGTATGAGTGGTGGGCACTGGCAGTGGGCACACTACAGTCAGTGGAAGTCAGCCTGACACACACTGGCAGGCAACTAACCTTAGATTAAAGTGTAAAAATTAAGTGCCTTTTTTTAAGCAAAGTCCTGTGCCACACGGGATGACAGGGGTGGGCACTGGCAGTGGGCACACTACAGTCAGTTGAAGTCGGCCTGACACACACTAGCAGCAGGCAAGCAGCTGAAATTACACTAAAGTGTAAAAATTAAATGCCTTTTTAAGCAAAGTCCTGTGCCAGCCGGTATGAGTGGTGGGCACTGGCAGTGGGCACACTACAGTCAGTGGAAGTCAGCCTGACACACACTGGCAGGCAACTAACCTTAGATTAAAGTGTAAAAATTAAGTGCCTTTTTTTTAAGCAAAGTCCTGTGCCACACGGGATGACAGGGGTGGGCACTGGCAGTGGGCACACTACAGTCAGTTGAAGTCGGCCTGACACACACTAGCAGCAGGCAAGCAGCTGAAATTACACTAAAGTGTAAAAATTAAATGCCTTTTTTATGCAAAGTCCTGTGCCAGCCGGTATGAGTGGTGGGCACTGGCAGTGGGCACACTACAGTCAGTGGAAGTCAGCCTGACACACACTGGCAGGCAACTAACCTTAGATTAAAGTGTAAAAATTAAGTGCCTTTTTTTAAGCAAAGTCCTGTGCCACACGGGATGACAGGGGTGGACACTGGCAGTAGGCACACTACAGTCTGTGGGCCTGCAGCTCCTCACACACAGGCAGACCAGGCAACTGCAATATGTATATAAAGGAAAAAAAAAAGCAGACTAATGTTGCAGCCCTAAAAAGGGCTTTTTGGGGTGCTGTCAGGACGCTGTCCTTACAGCAGAGATCAGATGAGTCTTTCAGGACTGGAGTGGACACTGAATTCACTAGCCTAGCTATCGATTTCCCAATTAAATCAGCAGCAATTACAGTCTCCCTCCTCTCACTAAGACTGCAGCTTCAGAATGAATCTAAAATGGATGCTGTGCAGGAGGTGGGAGGGTCTGGGAGGCAGGGGCGGACTGGGCCGGGGGGCAGGGAGGCACTTGCCCCCCGGGCCTCTCTGTTAGTGTGTCAGGCGGGCCGCGGCCGCGGGTGGAATAAATCTAATCATTTATTAACTTCATCTTCAGGAGCGCGCCGCCTTACCTAAACTGTCAGGGCGGGCTGCTCGCGCGGAGGAAGATGTGTGACGTCTGAGTTGCCGCCGGCCGGCAGCCTATCAGAGAGGCCGCCGGATCGGCGCAGGCGGCGCGATGACGTCATCGCGCCGCCAGACTGCCGCTGCGCTGCAGTGAAGAGGAGGACCGGGCTGAAGGAAGGCGCGCTTTCAGGAGGTAAGTCACGCTTTTTTTTTTTTTTTTTTTTCCTTTAACACCAATGCCAATGGCTAATTCCCTAATTATATGGGGCATGGACTCTGCACAATGCACATCATAAGTGGGCCCCCCCCCCCTGGACTCTGCACAATGCACATCATAAGTGGCCCCCCTGGACTCTGCACAATGCACATCATAAGTGGGCCCCCTGGACTCTGCACAATGCACATCATAAGTGGGCCCCCCCCTGGACTCTGCACAATGCACATTATATGTGGCCCCCCCCCCCTGGACTCTGCACAATGCACATTATATGTGGGTCCCCCCCCTTGGACTCTGGACTCTGCACATTATAGGGGGGCTATTGGACTCTGGCACATTATATGAGGGGCCTGGACTCTGGCACATTATAGGGGGGCTATTGGACTCTGGCACATTATAGGGGGCTATTAGACTCTGGCACATTATATGAGGGGGCCTGGACTCTGGCACATTATAGGGGGCTATTGGACTCTGCACATTATAGGGGGCTATTGGACTCTGGCACATTATAGGGGGCTATTAGACTCTGGCACATTATATGAGGGGCCTGGACTCTGGCACATTATAGGGGGCTATTGGACTCTGGCACATTATAGGGGGCTATTGGACTCTGGCACATTATAGGGGGCTATTGGACTCGGCACATTATAGGGGGCTATTGGACTCTGGCACATTATAGGGGGCTATTAGACTCTGGCACATTATATGAGGGGGCCTGGACTCTGGCACATTATAGGGGGCTATTGGACTCTGGCACATTATAGGGGGCTATTGGACTCGGCACATTATAGGGGGCTATTGGACTCAGCACATTATAGGGGGGCTATTGGACTCTGGCACATTATAGGGGGCTATTGGACTCTGTACATTATAGGGGGCTATTGGACTCTGGCACATTATATGGGGGCTATTGGACTCTGGCACATTATATGGGGGCTATTGGACTCTGGCACATTATATGGGGGCTATTGGACTCTGGCACATTATATGAGGGGGCCTGGACTCTGGCACATTATAGGGGGGCTATTGGACTCTGCACATTATAGGGGGCTATTGGACTATGGCACATTATATAGGGGCTATTGGACTCTGGGCACATTATATGGGGGCTATTGGACTCTGGCACATTATAGGGGGGCTATTGGACTCTGGCACATTATAGGGGGCTATTGGACTCTGGCACATTATAGGGGGCTATTGGACTCTGGCACATTATAGGGGGCTATTGGACTCTGGCACATTATAGGGGGCTATTGGACTCTGGCACATTATAGGGGGCTATTGGACTCTGGCACATTATATGAGGGGGCCTGGACTCTGGCACATTATAGGGGGGGCTATTGGACTCTGTACATTATAGGGGGGCTATTGGACTCTGGCACATTATATGAGGGGCTATTGGACTCTGGCACATTATATGGGGGGCTATTGGACTCTGGCACATTATAGAGGGTGGGCTATTGGACTCTGGCATATTATAGGGGGGCTATTGGACTCTGGCATATTATAGGGGCCTATGACTCCTAGCACAATGTAGGGGGAGCTATGGCTACTAGCACATTATGGGGGCTCCTATTGGCATATTATAGGGGGGCCTATGGCTACTGGCACCTTATAGGGGGGCTTATTGGCTACTGGCAGTTTGGAACTTATAGAGGGGGCCTATGCTACTGGCACATGTTGATGATGGGGGACTCAGGCTACTGGCACGTGATAGGGGCTCTGGCTACTGGCACATTATTGAGGGACATCTCTGGGCGCACTTCTTACTGGCACATTATTGGTGGGTACTATAGGGGCATCTACTGAGGCCACAAAGAACGGTTATTTTATATGGAGGCTCTGTATATGGGCATTTTATACTGGGACACATTATGGTGGGTACTATGGGGAAGGTGGGAGCGGAGTACTATGGGGTCATCTACAGGGGCACTGAGAAGGGTATTTTATACTTACAAATTATGGGGACACTGAGGGCATCTACTGGGGCACTATATATGGGGCATTTTATACTGGTACACTATGGGGGGCACTGGGAGGGGGAGAGGAGTACTATGATGACATTTACTGGGGGCACTATATAGGGGTATTTTTATACTGACACATTATGGGGGCACTATGGGGACATTAGCTTAACTGGGGACATTACAAGGGGTATTTTTTTATTTGGACTTTATTACCCCCCCCATGATATCAGCCCCAGCCTTTCCCTGCTCTGCTATCCCTCTGCCACTTCTTCAAATCCTTATCATGAAATATTTCTCATTAGGATAGAAGAGAAAACACATCAGCTCCGCCGAGCCCGGCCAAAGTGTGGCAGTGGTGTCCGAAATAAGCAAGGGTCAAGCCAAGTAATCGTAAGTTTTCATAGGAAATATATTCATATTATACACATATAGCATATACTGATCCTCACAATATACAGTTTCTTCTGCAACAGTCATCAAGTGTCATTGGGGGAAGGTGTCCTTATTGTTTTTGCGCTCCAGAGCCCCATTTCACCTAGAACCGGCCCTGGTGACAGTCGCATCTTACTATACTATGCGATCTCTGAATCAGATCGGCATCGCATAGTACTGTCCTGTGTGTGTGGTTCCTCCCTGTCTTGCTGCGCGGCCGAGTAGCATGACCGTGCACTTGTGAACATAAGTGTCCCTGAATGGCAGTTGGGAAATGTGGTCACTCTACTGTTGCCTCTTTAAATGGCCCCTGTTGGCGCAAACACTAGTGTCACCCAGCTCCTCTTGGCTGCTCTGCTACTTTAGCGGCCGACGAGAACATGCCTTCCCAAATGCCCATGTCACTGATCAAGCTCCTGTGCGGCCACTGCAGCTCACTTCGCCCATTTCTGCTACTAATGGCTGGGAGGGAGACTGCAGATCTACCCCAGGCCCCAACTACCAGGAGAGAGAGAGACAAGAGCACATTGTATGCCACATTAGTTTGCAAACTTTGTTGTTAGTAGATCTAAAGGAAATTCTACAATCAGATAGTAAGGTGTGTGTTAAGCTTTAGGGTTCCATTTCAAAGGCCTGCTCTGGATGCCCAATGCTCCAGTAAGTTATGCTTGTGCGGTGGTGCCCTTACACCTGTGGGAGCACACTGGCATGGCATGCCATCACCTTTGGTTCTCCTAAGATGATTACCATATATAAAGCTTAAATTTGTATTCTGGATATGTACTATACAGCCCTTATTACTGTCCTAAATGTTACTCCCTTTTGTTTGATGTCCAGCAAACCGTTTAGTTCATTCCTTATTGATAAACATGGAGAGCATACCATCAAAAAGCAAGGAAAGAGGTGGAGCTCAAAAATACGCGAGAAAAGGGCTAAAGAGCTTGACATAGCAGGAAAGGATCCTAAGCAAATGAAGTTATCGTTTGCAGTGGTGAGTTGGAAGTTTAGAAGTAAAGCAGGGGTAGGCAGCCTTCTACACTGCTTATAATGTTCATAATTTTGATATGACTTTTTGTAGGGTCATGGTACAACTGTACCCAAAGAAAGACCAACAGAGGTTTGCACAGACCAAGATAGGCTTCCAGTGAGACAAGATATGCTAGCTAAAGAGCTTGACATAGCAGGAAAGGATCCTAAGCAAATGAAATTATCGTTTGCAGTGGTGAGTTGGAAGTTTAGAAGTAAAGCAGGGGTAGGCAGCCTTCTACACTGCTCATAATGTTCATAATTTTGATATGACTTTTTGTAGGGTCATGGTACAACTGTACCCAAAGAAAGACCAACAGAGGTTTGCACAGACCAAGATAGGCTTCCAGTGAGACAAGATATGCTAGCTAAAGAGCTTGACATAGCAGGAAAGGATCCTAAGCAAATGAAATTATCGTTTGCAGTGGTGAGTTGGAAGTTTAGAAGTTCTAAAGCAGGGGTAGGCAGCCTTCTGCACTGTTCATAATGCTCATAATTTTGATATGACTTTTTGTAGGGTCATGGTGCAACAGTACCCAAAGAAAGACCAACAGAGGTTTGCACAGACCAAGATAGGCTTCCAGTGAGGCAAGATGTGCTAGTTCAAGAGGAGTTAAGAACACATAGTCCAAATAGCTTAATAGAGGAGTTGGACTTTGAAAGCAGTTCTGAAATGACTATTATAGAAAAATCACCCATTCCTTGCTCTGAAGCTACAAGCCTTCATGATTTAGAAAGTGGTAGAACAGAAGAAGAGTCTTCATCTTCTGATGTTCAGTTTGACACCACCAAAACTGTCTTTAGTCTTCCTTCCATATGTTCTATTGCAGAAAAATTGCATTTGTGCAAATGCATCCAGTGCAACCAAGCACTACCGATTGTGAAGGCCTTCCCTTTAAAGAAATCGATTTTTATTTCCGTAGAAATCCAAATGGAGATCTTATTAGGCGTTCATGGCTTACTTGCAGAGTAAACAATAGAAAGATTGAAGCTTTTTTTTTGCAGTATCTGCATAGCATTTTCAAATTCCACTTCATCGTTCACTAGTGGGTGTACTAATTTTAGGCATTGTTATCAGGTTGCTAACAAACATGAGACATCTAAAACTCACCGTGAAGCTGTGAACACATATTTTACTATAACAAAGAGCAGAGGTATTGATACATTGATAAACCAGGCACATGCTTCAAAAAGAAAGAAGGAGATACTTCAAAACATAGAAGTAATGAAACGAATCTTTGATATTGTAAAACTGCTAGCAAAACAAGGATTACCGTTTCGTGCCCATGGAACTAATGAATCATTATATAATTTGAGCAATGCTGAAATTAACCATGGAAATTTTCTAGAAATGGTTTTATTTCTCTCGAATTATGACGTTCCACTTAAAAATCACATTCGGAAATGCATTTCTGAAAGTGAAAGGCGTAAAAAACAGAGAAGACTCCTGGGAAAACAGACAGCTGGCCGTGGATCACTTGTGACATTTTTGTCATATAACACAGTAAAAAAAGTTATTATGGCAATCGTTCAGACCATGAAGTCATCAATAGTGTCTGAAATTGGTGAGAAGAGATTTAGCATCCAAGTAGATTCTACACAAGATGTTGGAGTAGTTGACCAAGCTACTGTGGTTGTTAGATATGTAAAAGAAGAATCTGTTAAGGAACGTCTCATCTCTGTTTTACCAGTAAAAGATTCATCTGGAAGAGGACTCAATGAACTTTTAATGTCAAGTTTTCAAATTCTTGGACTTGATTACAAAAAAATAGCAGGAGAGTCTTTTGATGGAGCAGCAAACATGAGAAGTGCTTATGTGGGGTTGCGTGCTCAGATTGCAAAGGAAGTGCCTAATGCTGTCTATATTTGGTGCTATAGCCACATTTTAAACCTGTGCATATCTGATTGCTGTGATGTTTTAGAGGCAAAAATTTTTTGGTCTCCTACATCGCCTAGCAACATTTATTGGGGACTCGCACAAGAGAATGAATGTCTGGAGAGATCAGCTTGATAAGAGATGTGGGCATGAGAAACTGCTCAGGCTGCAAAAATTGGAGAGACAAGATGGTGGGCCAAAGATAAAGCCCTCCACTGGCTATTTGGAGAAAAACACTCACTATTTTTAGACACTTTAGAAGTTTTACTGTTGATTTCACAGTTCAAACAGTCTGATTCAAAGACTACTTCAGAGGCTGCTTCTCTGTCAGAAAACCTATGTTTGTTTAAGACCATTTTGACTGCACATCTATTTTTGTCTATTTTTGATGTTATTGGCCCCGTTTCTAGATATCTTCAAACAAGTGGTCTTGACTATATGGTTGCATGGTGAATGGTGGAAAGTACAGTTGACCAACTTAAAAAAATTGAGTTTTCTTATATACAAGAGAAAGCAAAGCAGTTTGCCAAAAAGATAAATGACCTAATAACAGAAAGAGAGGGCCTTGATTCCCTGGAAGTTGAGTCAGAGCTCCAAGAGAGAAGAATTGGGCGAAAAAGCGTATGCCTGGCGAATCCTCAATTGATGAACGTCCTATTAGTGAAACCCAACGTTTTCGAGTCAAAGTTTTTAGACCAATTCTTGATCAGATAATTGGAAGCCTGGATGAGCGATTTTCTGAAAACAAACAATTGGTTCAGGACTCCCAATACTTGGATCCTCGTTTCTTTGACAAAATCAGAAAAGATCCAAATGTGTTAGAGGCAGGAGCACTACAAAGAATTTCTCAATTGTCAAACGTGGATGAATCAGGTCTGAAAACTGAGCTACAGAGTTTTGCCAACTTGTTCCCACATCTTAGAGAACAAGAGAGCGGGAAGGTAGACATGGTTCCTATTAGCTGTCAGCAAGAAGAAGATGATGATGACGATGATTATCTGGATAATAATCCCGTTAATACCAATGCTGATGATGATGACTGGGGCTCCTGTACAGTTGATAGCATGGAACAAGAAACAAAATGCAAGTCCTGTAACAAATGTTTTCTTTGCTATCACCGATTTCTTGTAAAATACAATCTTTTTTCATCTGCTTATGAAAATCTCTCTGTTGTTTATGAATACCTGCTAACACTATCATATACCCAAGTGGCATGTGAAAGAGCATTTAGTAAGTTAAAACTTATAAAGACTCGCCTAAGAGCCACCATGGGGCAAGAACTTCTTGATGCACTTATGATAATGTCAGTTGAAAGAGATCTTTGGAACTTGTTCAATTTCAAGATGTTCTTGAAAATTCGGAAGACCTCTCCTTTGATGAGGTCTTTGCTAACAGTTTGAAATTTTACAGAAAAAGATACCTCTCCAAATGTTAGTATGGTGTATGCACACATCATAATATTTCCTGCACTAAGCAGTTGTAATATTCACTTAACTATTTGAAAACTGTGTTCTCCATGTTTGCTAGTGTAAAAAAAATTCAAGAAATGCATGTCCTTTTAATTTATGTTTGCTTATGTATAGCGAATTAAAGTTCTCTATTTATTTTAAAAGTCTTAGTGTGACCCCCTGATATTTCCTTTTTAAAATAGAAAAGCAATAGAGGACACAAAGTCCTCAATCTCTATTTCAACATCCCCTGTTACAAATGAACAGGAATCCTCTATACTGAGATTGTCTGGGACACAGAGCAACCGCCCATCGTGGAGGAGGGAATGCACTGATACAACACTGGATCAGCCAGAAAATGACACTTTCGGCATTAGACAAAAATGCCATTTTCGGCTGATATGTTTCGCGGCCGATATATCGGAGCATCCCTAGTTTATTTTGTTTTCCTGTGTAGTACTTTACATGGCTGACGTAAAGTGGCAAGGGGGATCAGGAGGAGGAAGGGCAAATCGGAAAGCAGGAGGGGGGCTCAGTGGGCCTCTGGGTGTTACTTGCCCCCTGGGCCAAAAGTTGCCAGTCAGCCCCTGCTGGGAGGGAGGGTATGCTGCTGATTGGCTGGAATGTGTCTGCTGACTGTGAGGTACAGGGTCAAAGTTTGCTCAATGATGATTTATAGGGGGCGGACCGAACATCGCATATGTTCGCCCGGCAGAGGCGAACGCGAACAAGCTATGTTTGCCGGGAACTGTTCGCCGGCGGATAGTTCGGGCCATCTCTAATTATTATCTGTTATCCCATTTTTCTAGAACGGGAGAAGAATCAGAGTGTGGCATAAGGGAGTGAAGAACATTATATAATATTGCCTTATAATGCCACAGTCTCATTCTCGTTTTGATCTTAACGCTGGGTTCAGAGCTTGAGCGTTTCTGAGATGCGCGTTTTTGTCGCCCGTTTTTGGCAATAGTAAACGAGCGTTTTATGCGCGTTTGTGTGATTGACTGCAGTGTTGTCCAATGACCAAATATCCCTGTCTATATGAAGTTTGGCCAATCAGAGCTGGGGTTTGGCCTTTCCAGCATGTTGCAAATTCATAAACGCGCGTTCGAACGCTCGCTTCAGTGTAAAAATGCGCAAAATACAAGCGTTGCGCTGCTCCCATT
>JAKVIS010002458.1:0-22675 GCA_033119425.1 Bufotes viridis | reverse complement strand
AGTACATTCTAGACACCTCACTACTGACCAGACTACAATGTATGGGCTGCAGGGAGGACCTCATAGAGACCAGTACATTCTAGACACCTCACTACTGACCAGACTACAATGTATGGGCTGCAGGGAGGACCTCATAGAGACCAGTACATTCTAGACACCTCACTACTGACCAGACTACAATGTATGGGCTGCAGGAGGACCTCATAGAGACCAGTACATTCTAGACACCTCACTACTGACCAGACTACAATGTATGGGCTGCAGGGAGGACCTCATAGAGACCAGTACATTCTAGACCCCTCACTACTGACCAGACTACAATGTATGGGCTGCAGGGAGGACCTCATAGAGACCAGTACATTCTAGACCCCTCACTACTGACCAGACTACAATGTATGGGCTGCAGGGAGGACCTCATAGAGACCAGTACATTCTAGACCCCTCACTACTGACCAGACTACAATGTATGGGCTGCAGGGAGGACCTCATAGAGACCAGTACATTCTAGACACCTCACTACTGACCAGACTACAATGTATGGGCTGCAGGGAGGACCTCATAGAGACCAGTACATTCTAGACCCCTCACTACTGACCAGACTACAATGTATGGGCTGCAGGGAGGACCTCATAGAGACCAGTACATTCTAGACACCTCACTACTGACCAGACTACAATGTATGGGCTGCAGGGAGGACCTCATAGAGACCAGTACATTCTAGACCCCTCACTACTGACCAGACTACAATGTATGGGCTGCAGGGAGGACCTCATAGAGACCAGTACATTCTAGACACCTCACTACTGACCAGACTACAATGTATGGGCTGCAGGAGGACCTCATAGAGACCAGTACATTCTAGACACCTCACTACTGACCAGACTACAATGTATGGGCTGCAGGGAGGACCTCATAGAGACCAGTACATTCTAGACACCTCACTACTGACCAGACTACAATGTATGGGCTGCAGGGAGGACCTCATAGAGACCAGTACATTCTAGACACCTCACTACTGACCAGACTACAATGTATGGGCTGCAGGGAGGACCTCATAGAGACCAGTACATTCTAGAGCCCTCACTACTGACCAGTCTACAATGTATGGGCTGCAGGGAGGACCTCATAGAGACCAGTACATTCTAGACCCCTCACTACTGACCAGTCTACAATGTATGGGCTGCAGGGAGGACCTCATAGAGACCAGTACATTCTAGACCCCTCACTACTGACCAGACTACAATGTATGGGCTGCAGGGAGGACCTCATAGAGACCAGTACATTCTAGACCCCTCACTACTGACCAGACTACAATGTATGGGCTGCAGGGAGGACCTCATAGAGACCAGTACATTCTAGACCCCTCACTACTGACCAGACTACAATGTATGGGCTGCAGGGAGGACCTCATAGAGACCAGAACATTCTAGAGCCCTCACTACTGACCAGACTACAATGTATGGGCAGACAGGTGCATACAGCCTGTATAATAATGGGCTGGCTGGTAACAGAGAGAAGCTCAGCTACAAGTCTCCGCCCCATCTACCTCTTAGCCCCGCCCCTCAGACGTTCTATTCTACAAAGTTCCTGCAGCATTACTACTCAGCTCTAGTTGAACTTCGCCTCCTCCATTATCATCATGACAGAGGTCATTTTGCCGATATATCTCGTCTGACTGCTGAGGTCCGCCTCTCTTTACATGACAGTGACTGAAAGTTTCTACGGAGTGACGTCACCACACTGTCTATTAATAGTGTGCTATGAACTCCGCCCCATTAATGATCACATGACGGTGACGTCACCGCAGGTCCTCAAATATTTTTTAGACTACTGAGTTCGCCTCTCTGGCACTGATCACATGACGAAGACGTCACGGCAGGTCCTTCCGCTCTCTGTCTCGGAGCAGCAGAGAAAAGAGAAGGATCTGCCCCCGGCCGCTGTGATGGAGGCTACCCTCCCAGGTAACAGGAGCTGTGGATGTGCGGCGAGATTCCTGGCGGCTCCAGGAATGTGCGGGGAGATTTATTCGGAAACTACTGCGGACACCGGGAGGAAGGCCCCTCCATGGAAATGCTGCGGGGAATGCGTGTCCTCTATTGAAGCGCTGGGAAGGGGGCGTGTCCTCTATGGGATAGTTGCCGAGATAATGTGCCATCTTTTTGAGCCCTGTGGAGGGGTTGTGTCCTCCTCCACGTGAGCTCTGCGCAGGGGTTGTGTCCTCCACGTGAGCTCTGCGGAGGGGTTGTGTCCTCCACGTGAGCTCTGCGGAGGTTTTGTGTCCTCCACGTGACTCACCTGACGTGAGCTCTGCGGAGGGGTTGTGTCCTCCTCGTGAGCTCTGCGGAGGGGTTGTGTCCTCCACGTGAGCTCTGTGGAGGGGTTGTGTCCTCCACGTGAGCTCTGCGGAGGGGTTGTGTCCTCCACGTGAGCTCTGCGGAGGGCTGTGTCCTCCACGCAAGCTCTGCGGAGGCTGTGTCCTCCACGTGAGCTCTGTGGAGGGGCTGTGTCCTCCTCGTGAGCTCTGCGGAGGGGCTGTGTCCTCCTCGTGAGCTCTGGGCGAGGGCTGTGTCCTCCCTCGTGAGCTCTGCGGAGGGGCTGTGTCCTCCTCGTGAGCTCTGCGGAGGGGGCTGTGTCCTCCTCGTGAGCTCTGCGGAGGGGTTGTGTCCTCCTCGTGAGCTCTGCGGAGGGGTTGTGTCCTCCTCGTGAGCTCTGCGGAGGGGTTGTGTCCTCCTCGTGAGCTCTGCGGAGGGGTTGTGTCCTCCTCGTGAGCTCTGCGGAGGGGTTGTGTCCTCCTCGTGAGCTCTGCGGATGGATTGTTGGTGACTAGTTATGGGGGGGGCTGCCGTATTCGGGAGAATACATCTATATACTGGCAGGAAGAGGCGGCCCCACATGGGGTTTATTATATATGTGTAAGACGGTCCTTGTCTGTGGGCGGAGCTGTGACATCAGGAGCTCCTCCCCTCACTGGTTGATATAGGACATCTGCCCTGCACTATTGGGAGCAGCAAGACCTTATTCAGTAAATCAAAGGTTGCCGAGGCTGTCAGCCGCTTCCCGGGCGTTGCCGAGGCTGTCAGCCGCTTCCCGGGCGTTGCCGAGGCTGTCAGCCGCTTCCCGGGCGTTGCCGAGGCTGTCAGCCGCTTCCCGGGCGTTGCCGAGGCTGTCAGCCGCTTCCCGGGCGTTGCCGAGGCTGTCAGCCGCTTCCCGGGCGTTGCCGAGGCTGTCAGCCGCTTCCCGGGCGTTGCCGATGCTGTCAGCCGCTTCCCGGGCGTTGCTGTAAGGTGAGCGCTCAGCGCCGGTGATATATAAGAATAAGGTGAGCGCTCAGCACCGGTGATATATAAGAATAAGGTGAGCGCTCAGCGCCGGTGATATATAAGAATAAGGTGAGCGCTCAGCGCCGGTGATATATAAGAATAAGGTGAGTGCTCAGTGCCGGTGATATATAAGAATAAGGTGAGCGCTCAGTGTCGGTGATATATAAGAATAAGGTGAGCGCTCAGCGCCGGTGATATATCAGAATAAGGTGAGCGCTCAGCACCGGTGATATATAAGAATAAGGTGAGCGCTCAGCACCGGTGATATATAAGAATAAGGTGAGCGCTCAGTGTCGGTGATATATAAGAATAAGGTGAGCGCTCAGTGTCGGTGATATATAAGAATAAGGTGAGCGCTCAGCGCCGGTGATATATAAGAATAAGGTGAGCGCTCAGCGCCGGTGATATATAAGAATAAGGTGAGCGCTCAGCGCCGGTGATATATAAGAATAAGGTGAGCGGTCAGTGTCGGTGATATATAATAATAAGGTGAGCGCTCAGTGCCGGTGATATATAAGAATAAGGTGAGCGCTCAGCACCGGTGATATATAAGAATAAGGTGAGCGCTCAGTGTCGGTGATATATAAGAATAAGGTGAGCGCTCAGCGCCGGTGATATATAAGAATAAGGTGAGCGCTCAGCGCCGGTGATATATAAGAATAAGGTGAGCGGTCAGTGTCGGTGATATATAAGAATAAGGTGAGCGCTCAGTGTCGGTGATATATAATAATAAGGTGAGCGCTCAGTGCCGGTGATATATAAGAATAAGGTGAGCGCTCAGTGTCGGTGATATATAAGAATAAGGTGAGCGCTCAGTGCCGGTGATATATAATAATAAGGTGAGCGCTCAGTGTCGGTGATATATAATAATAAGGTGAGCGCTCAGCATCGGTGACATATAAGAATAAGGTGAGCGCTCAGCGCCGGTGATATATAAGAATAAGGTGAGCGCTCAGTGTCGGTGATATATAATAATAAGGTGAGCGCTCAGTGCCGGTGATATATAATAATAAGGTGAGCGCTCAGTGTCGGTGATATATAATAATAAGGTGAGCGCTCAGCATCGGTGACATATAAGAATAAGGTGAGCGCTCAGCGCCGGTGATATATAAGAATAAGGTGAGCGCTCAGTGCCGGTGATATATAAGAATAAGGTGAGCGCTCAGCGCCGGTGATATATAAGAATAAGGTGAGTGCTCAGTGTCGGTGATATATAAGAATAAGGTGAGCGCTCAGTGTCGGTGATATGTAAGAATAAGGTGAGCGCTCAGCGCCGGTGACATGTAAGAATAAGGTGAGCGCTCAGCACCGGTGATATATAAGAATAAGGTGAGTGCTCAGTGTCGGTGATATATAAGAATAAGGTGAGTGCTCAGTGTCGGTGATATATAAGAATAAGGTGAGCGCTCAGTGTCGGTGATATATAAGAATATGGTGATCGCTCAGCGCCGGTGATATATAAGAATAAGGTGAGCGCTCAGCACCGGTGATATATAAGAATAAGGTGAGTGCTCAGTGTCGGTGATATATAAGAATAAGGTGAGCGCTCAGTGTCGGTGATATATAAGAATAAGGTGAGCGCTCAGTGCTTGTGATATATAAGAATATGATGAGCGCTCAGCGTCGGTGATATATAAGAATAAGATGAGCGGTCAGTGTCGGTGATATATAAGAATAAGGTGAGCGCTCAGTGTCGGTGACATATAAGAATAAGGTGAGCGCTCAGTGCCGGTGATATATAAGAATATGATGAGCGCTCAGCGTCGGTGATATATAAGAATAAGATGAGCGGTCAGTGTCGGTGATATATAAGAATAAGGTGAGCGCTCAGTGTCGGTGACATATAAGAATAAGGTGAGCGCTCAGCACCGGTGATATATAAGAATAAGGTGAGCGCTCAGTGTCGGTGATATATAAGAATAAGGTGAGCGCTCAGTGCCGGTGATATATAAGAATAAGGTGAGCGCTCAGTGTCGGTGATATATAAGAATAAGGTGAGCGGTCAGTGTCAGTGATATATAAGAATAAGGTGAGCGCTCAGTGCCGGTGATATATAAGAATAAGGTGAGCGCTCAGCACCGGTGATATATAAGAATAAGGTGAGCGCTCAGTGTCGGTGATATGTTTGGCAGTCTATTTGGGCTGCATTTGTGGGAGGGGCGGAGGCTCTACTTAAACCAGGCACAGCCCCACCTAGGGGCGGGCGTTTTCTCAGTTGCACAGGGGATGCTGGTGTGTCAGCAGGGTGCTCTCTCCTCTGCTAGGAGGTTTCTTTCACTACAGTATGGACCTGGAATGGAGCTTCTCTTCTGCCCCTGGCTACCGTAGGGACGCGTGCGCCATGTATGTAAGTTACTTGAGCCGTGTCCGTCTCTCCGGCCGGCCGGAATCTGACTTTTCTTGCGAGCGAAAGGCATCGCCTCAAAATCGTCTGCCTCAGCTTCTTAGGTTTGTTTTGTCGGAGTTAAACAATTCCTTTCACTTTGTTTGTCAGGTAACCTGATTCAGTTCCCCTTCTATCTCGCGTGTTTTACCTTCACGTTGTTTCGCTTTGTTCACGTTGTTTCAGCCTGTGCGCGGTAGGGAAGGTTTACCTGGGCTGCATGTGATGTCGTGTTGGAGATTGGATGCAGCTGTTGCTTGTTACGGCTCTTGCTATAGCAATCACTTCCCATGTGACCCGCCCCCACCACCGCCGCAATCAGGGCTGCGTTTACGCTTCCACTCTTTACGCCAGGTTCGCCCTGTCAGTTGAGACGCTGCCTTCTCATGTCTGCTCTTTCAACATGCTCATTTCTGAGCGGTGCTCTAGTCCGCTCTCGCATCACGTTTACGCTCCACGCATGGTCACAACAGCGGGTAAATCTGTCTTATTCTTGGTGCATTTATTTATTTCTCTGTCATCCTGTTTTTTGCATTCATACCCCTTTTGTTTTTATATGTTTGCTTGCACCGCACTCAGACCGGTGTCACACGTCCACTGTTGCTTAGGCCCATTGCAAGAGCGCGTTCATGTCACCGTTACAGTTTGTTTATGCCTCGTTCACTGCAGGCTGCGGTCATACCAAATTTTACGCTCGGCCTATTGCCAGAGTTGGGGTTTTTACTTTCACGCTTACGTCCAATGTTCCCGCCCATCCATGGCCGTATCTTACGTCGGCTGTTACAGCAAGTTAATGCTCCTTTCACGCTCGCTGGGTTCACACGTTTGCTGTTACATCTAGTACTACACTCCATTCCCCGCTAGAACTGCGTCCATGCGTTCGCTATCGCGACGCTATCTTACTCCGCTCACACTCAGGTCTGCATTTTGGTTATACCATGTTTTTTAGGTTTTACTCATTCCAGGTCCACAGTCACCCACCTGCTGGCACACCATGCTCCCATTCAAGCCGCATTCTCCTGTCTGTTTCTACGTCACGGTTGTTTTACTCGATAGTCACACTGAGGCAGTTGGTGGCTCGGGGCCACTCTCCTGTCAAACATGACGGGCATCAATGGTCATTTCCTTTACATCTGGTTTTTCTGCGCGTATACATCAAGTGGGTCTTTTCTCTAGTTGCTAGCAAAAAAAAAACATCTTTTGTCTGCTCTACTTCTGGTTTGTATTCACTAAGATTGCTCCCACGGCCCCAGTTCAATAAACAGCCTCTCGCTGGGGCCAGTGGGTCATTAGGGTCGAGCTTCCTACTCACTACTGTTTCTTTCAAGTTTTTCAGTTGTTTGTCGCGACAAGGGACTTAACTTTGCAAATCGCAATGCCTCAGGTTTTGGTTGTACTCTCTTCTCCGGTTCATATTCCACGTTTGCATTTTTAAGTTTTATGGCTGGTTTCGGTTTTATGCTTATGTCCGTTGTTCGGATTACTAATGTCCATTCCTGTCAGCAGTCACGTTCCTTTCCAGTCTGCTTTTAGACGTTCCAGTCATCCTAGTTGTTGCTTTTTCCATCATGTTGGGCTCACTCTTATTTACCTTCACCCATCACGTACATCTAGGACGGCCTCATGGCCCCGGAGGCCCCTTAATTGCTTGGGCCACAAGGCCACGGCGGCCCCTCGATTGCTTTGGCCTCAGGGAGCAGGGATTCCATGACCGCTCCGACCCCATGGTGTCGGGGGCATGATGACCGCTTCGGCCCCTTGGCATCGGGTCTCGAGGACTACCTTGGCCTCATGCCTTGGGGACCTCATGACTGCTTTGGTCTCATGGCTCTGGGGGTCCCATGACTGCCTTGGGCTCGTGGCACTAGGGGCCCCATGTCTGCTTGGCCGCATGCCTTGTGGGCCCCATGGCTGCTTGGCCTCATGACTTGAGGTCCTCGCGATTTCTGTGGCCTCATTGCTTTGGGGGCCCATGTTTGCTTTGGCCTCATGGCTATGGGGGCCCCCTATGGTGGCTCGGGCCTCATGGCTTGGGGGCCCTATGATTACTTGGCCTCAGGATTTGGGGGCCGCTGACTGTTTCGGCCCCATGGCTTTGAGGGCTCGCTGACTGCTTCGGCCCTATGGCTTTGAGGGCTCGCTGATTGCTTCGGCTCCATGGCTTTGGGGGCTCGAAGGCTGCTTCGCCCCATGGCTTGAGGGCTCGATGACTGCTTTGCCCTTATGGCTGGGGGCTCGATGACTGCTTCGGCCCCATGGCTTTGGGGGCACGATGACCGCTTCGGCCCCATGTCTTTGGGGACACGATGACCGCTTCGGCCCCATGGCTTTGGGGACACGATGACCGCTTTGGCCCCATGGCTTTGGGGACGCGATGACCGCTTCGGCCCCATGGCTCGGGACACGATGACCGCCCGGCCCCATGGCTTTGGGGACACGATGACCGCTTTGGCCCCATGGCTTTGGGGACGCGATGACCGCTTCGGCCCCATGGCTTCGGGGACACGATGACCGCTTCGGCCCCATGGCTTTGGGGACACGATGACCGCTTTGGCCCCATGGCTTTGGGGACGCGATGACCGCTTCGGCCCCATGGCTTCGGGGACACGATGACCGCTTCGGCCCCATGGCTTCGGGGGCATGATGACTGCTTCGGCCCCATGGCTTCGGGGACACGATGACCGCTTCAGCCCCATGGCTTCGGGGGCTCGATGACTGCTTCGGCCCCATGGCTTCGGGGGCATGATGACCGCTTCGGCTCCATGGCTTCGGGGGCACGATGACTGCTTCGGCTCCATGGCTTCGGGGGCAAGATGACTGCTCCGGCTCCACAATGACCGCTTCGGCCCCATGGCTTTGGGGGCACGATGACCGCTTCGGCCCCATGGCTTTGGGGGCACGATGACCGCTTCGGCCCCATGGCTTCGGGGACACGATGACCGCTTCGGCCCCATGGCTTTGGGGACACGATGACCGCTCGGCCCCATGGCTTGGGGACACGATGACCGCTTCGGCCCCATGGCTTCGGGGACACGATGACTGCTTCGGCTCCATGGCTTCGGGGGCACGATGACTGCTTCGGCTCCATGGCTTCGGGGGCAAGATGACTGCTCCGGCTCCATGATGACCGCTTCGGCTCCATGGCTTCGGGGGCACGATGACTGCTTCGGCCCCATGGCTTCGGAGGCACGATGACCGTTTCGGCTCCACGATGACCGCTTCGGCCCCATGGCTTCAGGGGCATGATGACGGCTTGGGCCCCATGGCTTCGGGGGCACGATGACTGCTTCGGCTCCATGGCTTCGGGGGCACGATGACTGCTTCGGCCCCATGGCTTCGGAGGCACGATGACCGTTTCGGCTCCACGATGACCGCTTCGGCCCCATGGCTTCAGGGGCACGATGACGGCTTGGGCCCCATGGCTTCGGGGCACGATGACTGCTTCGGCTCCATGGCTTCGGGGGTACGATGACTGCTTCGGCCCCATGGCTTCGGGGGCAAGATGACCGCTTCGGCTCCATGGCTTCGGGGGCACGATGACCGCTTCGGCTCCATGGCTTCGGGGGCACGATGACCGCTTCGGCTCCATGGCTTCGGGGGCACGATGACTGCTTCGGCTCCATGGCTTCGGGGGTACGATGACCGCTTCAGCTCCATGGTTTCGGGGGACCGATGACCGCTTCAGCTCCATGGCTTCGGGGGCACGATGACCGCTTAGGGGGCACGATGACCGCTTAAGCTCCATGGCTTCGGGGGCACGATGACTGCTTCGGCTCCATGGCTTCGGGGCACGATGACCGCTCGGCTCCATGGCTTCGGGGCACGATGACTGCTTCGGCTCCATGGCTCGGGGCACGATGACCGCTCGGCTCCATGGCTTCGGGGCACGATGACCGCTTCGGCTCCATGGCTTCGGGGCACGATGACTGCTTCGGCTCCATGGCTCGGGGCACGATGACCGCTCGGCTCCATGGCTTCGGGGCACGATGACTGCTTCGGCCCCATGGTTTCGGGGACCGATGACTGTTTTTCGTCCTGCCTGGTCATCTACCTGGTGGGTTGAATTTCTGTGCATCCAGCTTGATTTGGCCCAAATGTCTCACATCCATATCTGCTTCTTTGTTCATCCGGGCGCAGGCCACTTTTCCAAAGTCTGTCGGTGGTGCATCCATTGTCTGCCACGCTTCCCCAGGTGTACTCTTCCTTAACGGAGCTCAGCCTGGTCAGGGTCACCTGCCATACGGGTCAGGCGACTTTTTCAGTAACATTAGCCTGTCCGGTATTCAGGCTAGACCCTCGGTTTCAATTAGTACGCATATTATCAAGGCCATTGTCATAGTTATAACTTCCTGCGGTCTGCCAGTTAGGTATCGTACGTACATATGCATTCGTTCTGCATGCCACAGGCGGTATCGCTGTGGGGCTCCACCCGCCAGGCAGTCCTTTGCATTGCGCTCTCCTGTTCTTCTAGTCCCCTCGGCAAACATCATTTATTATTCACCATTTTGTTCTGCTTCAGTCGTCATTTCCTTGGCTGGTCTCTGCTTGTCACCACATAGCTTTCCACCAGACTCTCCTCTTATGGCACCACTCTCCCTGCTGGTTCCACCGTCGCTTTGCTCCCTCTGCCGGGCACTTGCTTTACTGCACTGCTCCCTCGGCTGGAGAATCTTTTACTGCACGGCTACCTTCACCGGATAGTCGGGTATGCTTACTCTCTGGGTTTAGTCTTTACTACACTGTCCCTCTTCTGGACAGGCTTCTTTACAACATGGCTTCTTCTGGCGGACTTTGGGTGCCGCATGGATTATTTCCGTTTGCTCCTCATTTCTGCATTGCTTCCTTCGCTGGTCACTCCTCGTTACCATTCCGCTCCCTCTGCGGACAATTTAGTGCTTGGCAGGGATTGTGGTAGGTCATTTGCTATGCTCGGCTGACAGGGAGCCGATTCCAGAAACATACTAATGGACTTAATCGTGGTACATACAGGATGGGCGGCGGCGCCACTGCCGCCACATACAACGTATCGTTATTGTCATTAGGAGCGTGGGCCACCCCCGGGTGTCATAGCTCTTGTTTATTTTGTTAGGCGCTTGTTCTCTAACTCAACGTCCTTAGCCCATTACATTCCAATCATCCACATACAATTATTTATGTCACACTTAGGCTTCTGTATTAAACCTATTGTCTGTACTTGTTGCATTCTTCATCCTACGTTTTCAGTCACCATAGTTGGTTGCCCGCTTATGTTTTTCTTCTCGTTCAATAATCAATGTGGCCAGCTCATAAACTCCTGCCTGGTCGACAGATCACCTGTCTGGCTATGCTTCCCCCCCCCCCCCCAGGATCAGACTTCAATTTCCGGAGTTCAAGTCATGGGTGTCATCGGCCACCTACCTTCAGGTTCTCGTTCCGAATGACTCGTCATTAGGTGTCACCGGCCACGTTGGTCTGGTCTCGTGTTCACAATATTCGCCTGTCAGGTTTTTTCAGGAAATGTAGTTATTTTAAGTGTCGCCTATCACATCGGTCAGGCCCATGGCGTAATCCCCAAAACCAACCACTCAACCAGTGCTTACACAGAATACAGAAGCAAATATATGATAAAATATCAAATTCGCTTTATTAAATAGTACAACAAAATTACAAAAGGTGGTGATCCACTGAGAACATCAGAGACTGTGGGTCAGCACACGACCAGGGAGCCGGATTTAGGTATATAAATAAATGCAAGCTCAATCATAGTGCCGTCCGTAAGTGTGCATAATACACCTAGTACAGGGAACAGGGTGTCAATAGGTCCAATGAGGATCAGACAGTGCAGGTGACAAGAGCGTCAACCATGCAATAGTACACTGCCAGGACCCAACCCCATAAACCATCATAAATAGCACACAAACCCCGCAACAGCATATGTCAGAACAATAAACATAATGGATGATAAGGATGACATACCCATAACCCGGTCGGTCCGTTCACCACAACAACTGCCTCGACGCGCGTTTCACCTCACAGGCTTCGTCAGGAGGCTAATTAAAGTGGTCAACAGCCCGGCTATATATAGTAGGGAGCTCACCTGTGGCGTGTAATCGGACGCAGAAGGCGCCATGATGGGGGCGGACACTTGCCGATGCGCTCACCCGTCACCAAAGCGCCGGAAGGTGTCCGGCGCCATAGCAACAGACCAACATTGAGCGCCTCCCAAAGTCCGCAACCCAGCGCATGCGCGCCCTGCGTACCCGACACAGACTCATATAAACACTAACCAGAAATCGGGTATAGGGTATACATCAGGGTAGTTGGATGGAGGGATAAGAACCAAAAAGAATAATAAATACAAAATGATAAAAAAATAATAAAAAAGAAGAAAAATAAAAATAATAAATGAAAAAAATATAAAAATAAAAAACACATCCTTAGTGATGATACCCTCGCGTGCATAATCAAAACAGTGAACCAAAACATAGACGGAAAAAATTAATTACAAATCCATTGATTATAAAAGTGATCATAAAAACTGCATACAAAATGCATATGTGAAGAGTCTTATTACACGGCGCAAAAAATTCATGATTATAAAAAATTGATAATTAATGTCTCCAAATATAAACGTGTACAATTATAGATAGCCGAAGTACACCAGTGAGGAAACCAAAGATAATAAAGCCCAAATTAGACTTCTCTGCCCGTATAAGGGCAACTAGAACAGTGAAAAAAACTGTGTAATATGAAAATTCATAAAGACACCCTTACGTAATATACATAAATCAAATATTAACCTCTTTCCGACCGCCTCACGCAGGATTGCGTCCCTGCGGGCGGTCGGTCTGTTCCTCCTGATGCGCCGCGCGTCATCTCGCGAGGCGAGATTTCCTGTGAACGCGCGCGTTCACAGGATCACGCCGAGGACAGGTAGCTACAGCCTGCCAGCGCTGATCGTGCGCTGGCAGGCTGTAGAAGTTAATAAAATGGCATATCAGACGCTGTTTTGTTAACAGCGTCTGATATGCTTGCTGATCGTTCCTTTGGTGGTCCCTTTTGCTTGGGACCACCAAAGAAACTTTATAAGTGCACCAATCACCACACAGACCCCCCACCCCCGTCACTGATTAACCCCGATCACTCCATGTCACCCCCTGACACTAATTACCCCCTGTAAGGCTCATTCAGACGTCCGTATGTGTTTTGCGGATCCATGGATCCACGGATCCGCAAAACACGGACACCGGCAATGTGCTTTCCGCATTTTGCGGATCCGCACATTGCCAGAACTATATAGAAATGCCTTTTCTTGTCCACAATTGCGGACAAGAATAGGACATGCTCTATCTTTTACGGAGCTGCGGCCGGATGCTTGGGGGCCGAAACCCGGAAGTTTGCAGCCGCAGCTCCGCAAATGCTGATGCGGCGAGCGCATAGTGTGCTCTCCGCATCACCGCCAGCCCCATTCACACTGAATGGGTCCGCATCTATTCCGCAGAATTGCGGAATAGATGCGGACATTTTTGCGGACGTGTGAATGGGGCCTTACTACTTTTTTTTTTGCACATTTTTTGGCAGAGATTTATTCATCCACATTGATCGATGCGAATGAGGAAATCTGCGCCGTTCATATATTTTATTTTTTCAGCGCAGCGGCTGAACGGGAAAAAAAAATCTCATTCCCCGTCTGCTCAATATACGGAGAATCGCAGAAACTCCTACTGCTGGCCATACGTGTAATGACTGCGGAGACCCTCAAATGCCAGGGCAGTGCAAACACCCCACATGTGACCCCATTTTGGAAAGAAGACACCCCAAGGTATTCCGTGAGGGGTATGGCGAGTTCATGTAAAATATTATTTTTTGTCACAAGTTAGTGAAATATGAGACTTTGTAAGAAACAAAATAAAAAAAATATATATATATATCAATTTCCGCTAACTTGTGCCAAAAAATAAAAATTCTGTGAACTCGCCATGCCCCTCACGGAATACCTGGGGTGTCTTCTTTCAAAATGGGGTCACTGTGGGTATTTATACTGCCCTGGCATTTTAGAGGCCCCTAAGCGTGAGAATCCAAATGCGTAAAAATGCCCTGTGAAATCCTAAAGGTACTCATTGGTTTTAGGGCCCCTTTGCGCATCTTGGCTGCAAAAAAGTGTCACTCATGTGGTATCGCCGTACTCAGGAGAAGTCGGGCAATGTGTTTTGGGGTGTATTTTTACATATACCCATGCTGGGTGAGAGAAATATCTCTGTAAATTGACAACTTTGAATAAAAAATGTAAAAAGTTGTCGTTTACAGCAATATTTCTCACACGCAGCATGGGTATATGTAAAAATACACCCCAAAACACATTGCCCTACTTCTCCTGAGTACGGCGATACCACATGAGTGACACTTTTTTGCAGCCAAGATGCGCAAAGAGGCCCTAAAACCAATGAGTACCTTTAGGATTTCACAGGCCATTTTTACGCATTTGGATTCTCACACTTTAGGGGCCCCTAAAATGCCAGGGCAGTATAAATACCCCACAAGTGACCCCATTTTGGAAAGAAGACACCCCAAGGTATTCCGTGAGGGGCATGGCGAGTTCACAGAATTTTTATTTTTTGGCACAAGTTAGCGGAAATTGATATATATATTTTTTTTTTTTATTTTGTTTCTTACAAAGTCTCATATTTCACTAACTTGTGACAAAAAATAAAATTTTACATGAACTCACCATACCCCTCACGAAATACCTTGGGGTGTCTTCTTTCTAAAATGGGGTCACATGTGGGGTATTTATACTGTCCTGGCATTTTAGGGGTCCTAAAGCGTGAGAAGTCTGGAATCCAAATGCGTAAAAATGCCCTGTGAAATCCTAAAGGTACTCATTGGTTTTAGGGCCCCTTTGCGCATCTTGGCTGCAAAAAAGTGTCACTCATGTGGTATCGCCGTACTCAGGAGAAGTAGGGCAATGTGCTTTGGGGTGTATTTTTATATATACCCATACTGTGTGTGAAAAATATCTCTGTAAACGACAACTTTTAAAAATTTTTATACAAAGTTGTCAGTTTACAGAGATATTTCTCTCACCCAACATGGGTGTATGTAAAAATACACTCCAAAACACATTGCCCTACTTCTCCTGAGTACGGCGATACCACATAAGTGACACTTTTTTGCAGCCTGGATGCGCAAAGGGGCCCAAATTCCAATGAGTACCTTTAGGCTTTACAGGGCTGCTCACAATTTAGCCCCGTCCAAAATGCCAGAACAGTAAACACACCCCACAAATAACCCCATTTCGGAAAGTAGACACCCCAAGGTATTCACTGAGGGGCATAGTGAGTCTGTCTGAGATTTCTTTTTTTTTTGCCAGAAGTTAGCAGAAATGGAAACTTTTTTTTTTTTTTTTTTTTCTCAGAAAGTGTCATTTTCCGCTAACTTGTGAAAAAAAATGAAATGATACATGAACTCACCATGCCCCTCCGCGAATACTTTGGGGTGTCTTCTTTCTAAAATGGTGTAATTTGGGGGATATTTATACTATCCTGACATTCTAGCACCTGAAGAAACATGACAGGCGCTCAGAAAGTCAGAGCTGCTTCAAAATGCGCCATAGTTTGTAAACGCTATAACTTTTACCCAAACCAATAAATATACACTTATTGGACTTTTTTTTATCAAAGACATGTAGAACAATAAATTTAGAGAAAAATTTATATAGAAATGTAGTTTTTTTTGAAAAATTTTACAACAGAAAGTGAAAAATGTCATTTTTTTTGCAAAAATTTCGTTAAATTCGTATTAATGGCAAAAAAAGTAAAAATGTCAGCAACAATGAAATACCACCAAATGAAAGCTCTATTAGTGAGAAGAAAAGGAGGTAAAATTCATTTGGGTGGTAAGTTGCATGACGGAGCAATAAACGGTGAAAGTATACACCAAAATGTCAGTGATACAACAGTCACTGACCACAAATCTAGCATAATACACCGACTATCCAGACCATTCCATGATTATAATCATTATAATTTTATTAAATTCATATTAAATCAATACACAATAGACAAAGGACAATAACAATACATAAATGTGCATCAGAGATTGGAGAAAACCTCCCTTAAAAATATACAATGGTCAGTTTAAGTGCAATAAAAACGGAGATACAAATAAACACTATGCTGCCATGGACCATGAGCTGATAATTAAAGTAATATCAAAAATAAAGTGCAAAAAGTGCCAAGCATAACCCCAGGCAGCAAAGTGCATTCCCTCCAAATTACGACATAGCGTATACAGACCAGAGTACACACCTGACGATCGTTTCGCTGACCAGCTTCTTCAAGGGCCCTTGAAGAAGCTGGTCAGGCAAACGATCGTCGGTGGTGTACTCTGGTCTGTATACGTTATGTCGTAATTTGGAGGGAATGCACTTGCTGCCTGGGGTTATGCTTTGGCACTTTTGCACTTTATTTTGATATTACTTAATTATCAGCTCATGGTCCATGGCAGCATAGTGTTTATTTGTATCTCCGCTTTATTGCACTTAAACTGACCATTGTATATTTTTAAGGGAGGTTTTCTCCAATCTCTGATGCACATTTATGTATTGTTATTGTCCTTTGTCTATTGTGTATTGATTTTTTTAAACGGTGAAAGTAGTGTAGTGCAGAATTGTAAAAAGTGGCCTGGTCATTAAGGGGGTTTAAGCTAGGGGGCTGAGGGGGTTAAATAAATACAAATAGTCCATATATTAATAATTCATATTTTCTTCATTCCTCCATTCTGTATCATATTTCACACGATAGCTGGCTGTGTCAGGAAAGACGGTCCTCCAGATAGCACCCACAGGGGCCCCACAGTGAAGTGGGGCCCCTGAAGTGGAGCTTCTTCATGTCACCGCCTCTGGATCCGACTATAACCCTGTCTATGCCTCTCATTTTTAAACCCCTTGGGTCCGAAGCATGCTTATCCTTAAAGTGGAGAGCCACCGGTTGTTGTTTATTGAGTTCCTCTTCCCTCATGGACCGTGTCTGGCGTATCTTGCTGGCATGTTCCAGAGTCCTGACTCGAAGCTCGCGAGTCGTCATGCCTACATATAGGAGATTGCAGGGGCAGGTCAATAAATAGACCACCCCGGCTGTCCTACATGTGACATGATGGACAATCTGATATTGGTGGGAACCATTCGAGTCAGAAAACTCGGAGGTCCTCACCATGTATTGACAGGCCTGACAGTGCCCACAAGGGGAGGAACCCCATCTCGGTCCACGTGAGCCAAAAAGGCCACTTATCAGTGGGGGGACATAGTGACTACGCGTCAACATGTCCCTCAGACTCTTGGCTATTGCATGGTTGACGCTTTTGTCACCTGCACTGTCTGATCTTTATTGGACCTATTGACACCCTGTTCCCTGTACTAGGTGTATTATGCACACTTACGGACGGCACTATGATTGAGCTTGCATTTATTTATTTATTTTGCTCGCCTCCTGCCCTGCGACTATGGCCCCATGTATGCTTGTCCTGTTTGAGCGGTGATACCCCAGATAGCTCTGCTATGGAGCCCATTCGTATAATGAAAGACTATGGGAAAGACTTTAGCTCCATGGCAATTGAACTGGACATGTGTGGTCTGAGCGCCATTCAATAATGTGCGCTCAGACCTAAGCTATCTGGGGATATGTTACATGTATATGTTTTATGTAGTAATTGTAACATTGTGTAATTTTGTGTCCCTTTTGCAGCCATGTGCTCAATGGAG
Organism: Bufotes viridis; assembly: GCA_033119425.1. Classification (NCBI taxonomy): domain Eukaryota; kingdom Metazoa; phylum Chordata; class Amphibia; order Anura; family Bufonidae; genus Bufotes; species Bufotes viridis. Next base: position 5,235 of record JAKVIS010002458.1, on the reverse strand, counting down.
TCTGCCTCTATCCTTGGATATATTGAGCGCTCAGATCCAAGCCTTCTGGGGATATATTACATGTCTGTGTGTACTGTAAAGGGTGGGACATTGTGTATTGAATAGTGATGTCTGTCCTATTGTCCCCACGTGTGTATTGGCGATTTCCCTTTGTCCTGAGAGATAATTGAATGACTCCTCAATTGTCTCCAGGACAGAAGACATTGTGTATTCTCCTGCCTGTGATGATTACATTAACCTGTGTAGGGTAATTGTATCACAGGCAGAGGGGAGGGATATGCTGGGGGTGTCTGTATTGTCCCATTGTGTGTGATTGGCTGCTGTATCCCCTGTGTCGCAGTCTTCCTTCTGGTCCCCTAGGGGAGTGTCCACCAGGTGGGAGACCTGCATAAATACCGGGCAGGCAGCTCTCAATAAAGTTAGAATTCCTGTTTAACCATTAATACGGAGCCTCGTCTCGTACTTGGGGGGAATTGCTACGTCAGAACGTTCTCTTGCCTGTTCCAGGAGAGGAGGACTTCGTATGGTTCCAGTTCGGTGGATTCCAGCGGTTGTGGGTTGCTGTGCTCTTCTCCAGGGGAATCGCCCGAACGGTATTAACCCTCACTATACCGGGTTATACCGTAACAACTGGTGGCAAGCAGCCGGATCGTTCCTACAGCCAGAAGGACAGCAACAGAAGGCACCGGTATGGAACCACTAGTGGAGTATGATGAGGGTGTCATGGATGACCGAGATGCAGTCCGCAAAGGCATCTGGTACCAGGCACTGGGTATTGTGGAGTATCTGCGGACGAGAGGCTCCCCAAGGACGAGCAGCGACAGCAGAAGCGAGTAGCCCTAGCGGATGCCCTTCCTAGGAGAGCAGCCCTGGAAGAGTGGGTAGAAGACCTGAAGCACCTGGTAAGGCGGGAGATGTGGCTGGAAGATGCCTACCAGGCACTCTGGTGGTATGAAGCTCGGTACCTACCCCGGACAGCCGAGCATGACATGCCAGAGGGAGAGGAGTTTGATGGTCCTGGCTTGTTATGGGAGACTTTTTCAGAGCTGGAGTTTGGGAGCCCTACACAAGCCCGGTTCAGGGACCTCTTTGAGTGGCGGGAGAGCAGGTATGACTGGGACGACACTCACAAAATTGAGCAAGACCTGGTCCACCTGGTGACCCGGGAGATGGAGCTGGAACAGGACTACCAGCAGCTGTTCCACTCCAGTGAGAGGGCTCAGCGAGAGAGCAGAGTGTCAGACCCAGGTCCAGAGCCCTTCAGCTGGGAGGATATTGTGGAGGTCTACTGGGAAGAACCCCAGGTGGCCGGTGGAGATGGGACCGAGGTCTTCCACCGGTCCTGCAGGGAATTGGGAGCCCAGTCTCCATTCCCCAGCGGCAGGCTGAGTTACAGGGGCAGAGACAGTCGGTCCTGGCCCCCAGCAGCAGAGTGACTTACTGGGAGAGGAGAGCCTTGTCCTCCCTCCCCATCGGCAGAGAGTCCGGCAGGGAATAGAGAGCCCAGTCTCCTTTCCCCAGCAGCAGGACACTGTATTGGAAGCGGAGACAGTCGGTCTCCCTTCCCAGAGGCTGGAAGTATGTCTGGGAGAGGAGCTTGTTACCCCCTCTCCCCAGCGGCAGGCTAAGTTACAGGGGGCAGAGACAGTCGGTCCTGTCCCCCATCGGCAGAGTGACTTACTGGGAGAGGAGAGCCTTGTCCTCCCTCCCCATCGGCAGAGTGTCCAGCAGGGAATAGAGAGCCCAGTCTCCTTTCCCCAGCAGCAGGACACTGTATTGGGAGCGGAGACAGTCGGTGTCCCTCTCCAGCAGCTGGAAGAATGTCTGGGAGAGAAGCTTGTTACCCCCTCTCCCCAGCGGCAGCTTAATGCACAAGGGGGAGACAGTAAGCCCCACAACAGTGGAGATGGGACCGAGAGCTCTCCACCGGCCCTACAGGGATGCTGGGTAGTCGGCCCAGATCCCCAGCGGCAGACGGATTTTAAGGGAGTAGGGACAGTCGGTCCTGCTCCCCAGCGGCAGTATGTTTTGCAGGGAGAGAAGAGCATCGTCTCCATTCCCCATCGGCCGTGTGATGTACAGGGAATTGGGAGCCCGGTCTCCATCCCCCGGCGACAGTTTAACGCCCCAGGGGGAGACAGTAAGCCCCCCAACAGTGCAGATGGGACCGTGGTCTCTGCATTTACAGCACAGGGGGTAGGGACAGTCGGTCCTGTCCCCCAGCAACAGGGCCATTTAGCCAAAGGGGAGACAGTCGGTCTCCCCACAGCAGCATGGTGGTTCTATCTAAAGGGGAGACAGTCGGTCTCCCCTACAACAACCAGGCTCCAACCAGGCTACTTCCGTGGTAGCGCTGGCACCAGGGCAGAGCACCGCTGGTCTCTGCCCACTCAGCAACCCACTCAGGCAGTCTACCAGTCCCCACACAGCCGTAGTGAGGCACATGGACATGGACAGGTTTATCCCTTTCTCAGGTGTAGTAACCATTTATTGTGGGTGGGCTGTACTGCTGTTTCTGTTTTGTGGGTGGGCTGCTGGACTAACAAGGGCACTGACCGGCAGAAGGTCAGATACCCTGTTAGTCTGTTTGGAAAAGGGGAGATGTGTGGCGAAACCAACCGCGCCACTGGGTTTTGGAGGGGACAGATTGCTCGCCTCCTGCCCTGCGACTATGGCCCCATGTATGCTTGTCCTGTTTGAGCGGTGATGCCCCAGATAGCTCTGCTATGGAGCCCATTCGTATAATGAAAGACTATGGGAAAGACTTTATGCTCCATGGCAATTGAACTGGATGTGTGTGGTCTGAGCGCCATTCAATAATGTGCGCCAGACCTAAGCTATCTGGGGATATGTTGCATGTATATGTTTTATGTAGTAATTGTAACATTGTGTAATTTTATGTCCTTTTGCAACCATGTGCTCAATGGAGTCTGCCTCTATCCCTGGATATATTGAGCGCTCAGATCCAAGCCATCTGGGGATATGTTAAGTGTCTGTGTACTGTAAAGGGTGGGACATTGTGTATTGAATAGTGATGTCTGTCCTATTGTCCCCACGTGTGTATTGGCGATTTCCCTTTGTCCTGAGAGATAATTGAATGACTCCTCAATTGTCTCCAGGACAGAAGACATTGTGTATTCTCCTGCCTGTGATGATTACATTAACCTGTGTAGGGTAATTGTATCACAGGCAGAGGGGAGGGATATGCTGGGGTGTCTGTATTGTCCCATTGTGTGTGATTGGCTGCTGTATCCCCTGTGTCGCAGTCTTCCTTCTGGTCCCCTAGGGGAGTGTCCACCAGGTGGGAGACCTGCATAAATACCGGGCAGGTAGCCCTCAATCAAAGTTAGAATTCCTGTTTACCATCAATACGGAGCCTCGTCTCGTACTTGGGGGGAATTGCTACGTCAGAACGTTCTCTTGCCTGTTCCAGGAGAGGAGGACTTCGTATGGTTCCAGTTCGGTGGATTCCAGCGGTTGTGGGTTGCTGTGCTCTTCGCCAGGGGAATCGCCCGAACGGTATTAACCCTCACTATACCGGGTTATACCGTAACAGTTGTACTATTTAATAAAGCGAATTTGATATTTTATCATATATTTTGCTTCTGCATTCTGTGTAAGCACTGGTTGAGTGGTTGGTTTTGTAGATTAATACCAGTTGCAGATATTTAGTTATTCGACCAAGTTGGTGGTATTGTATAGGTTCCCATGGCGTAATCCCGCCTGTACTTTCTTCAGGCCACTTTTTTAGTTTATTTTCTTTACCCCTCATATTTGTCATTTGTATTACCATGCCGGTTACGTTTTCAATCAGCCAGGTCTGCGAACTAAATCGCCAGCAGCTTACCGCAATCGCACTCCTTCACTCACGTGAGGGCATCGCCAGGATTCCATATACTACGTTCTTAGCTTATTGCTTTACATCCTTTCCTGGCCTACATGGTATTCTTCGGGCCCTTCTTTGCATAGTCTAGACAGTTAGGCTCAGTTCTCCGGTTTTATAAGGCTAGGGGGAATTTGTCAGTGCTCGCACCACAACCAAGTCTTCAGGTTTAGTTAGTATCGTCCACGCTTCCTCCTGAAGCATTTCCCAGTTCCTCCCTCGTGCATTGGGGCAGTATCTGCGACATTCAGCATTCTGTCCTGGCTCTATCCGCAGGATGGATGCAGGCGTCATTATGGTTGACTTATGTACCCGAACTCTCGTGGGAGATATTGCTTCGCAGTTTGGATCAGGGGTTTCTTTGTACAGGCCATTCAAGTCTCTTTTCACCCTACATGTCTGGTTTTTGCCCCCTTTTATAGGCCTACCCACGGACATGGCTACAGGCACACCACTAGCCATTTAGTTAGGTAAGATGCGTCTTGCAGTTACGGTGGGTCTCGGTGTTTATCCCACTAGGGCTCTTCGGCTTTCGTGTCCGTAGCCCTGACCACAAGTATGGCAGTCTGATTAGGCTGCATTTGTGGGAGGGCGGAGGCTCTACTTAAACCAGGCACAGCCCCACCTAGGGGCGGGCATTTTCTCAGTTGCCCCACCCTCCCTCCCTTTCTATTTTCACTTCTACAGGGTATGCCCCCCTTTATTAGGCCTACCCACGGACATGGCTACCGGCACACCACTAGCCATTTAGTTAGGTAAGATGCGTCTTGCAGTTACGGTGGGTCTCGGTGTTTATCCCACTAGGGCTCTTCGGCTTTCGTGTCCGTAGACCTGACCACAAATAAGAATATGGTGAGCGCTCAGCGCCAGTGACATATGAGAATAAGGTGAGCGCTCAGCGCCGGTGATATATAAGAATAAGGTGAGCGGTCAGTGTCAGTGATATATAAGAATAAGGTGAGCGCTCAGTGTCGGTGATATATAAGAATAAGGTGAGTGCTCAGCGCCGGTGATATATAAGAATAAGGTGAGCGCTCAGTGTCAGTGATATATAAGAATAAGGTGAGCGCTCAGCACCGGTGATATATAAGAATAAGGTGAGCGCTCAGTGCCGGTGATATATAAGAATAAGGTGAGCGCTCAGTGTCAGTGATATATAAGAATAAGGTGAGCGCTCAGTGTCGGTGATATATAAGAATAAGGTGAGCGCTCAGTGTCAGTGATATATAAGAATAAGGTGAGCGCTCAGCACCGGTGATATATAAGAATAAGGTGAGCGGTCAGTGTCAGTGATATATAAGAATAAGGTGAGCGCTCAGTGTCGGTGATATATAAGAATAAGGTGGCGCTCA
>JAKVIS010002457.1:0-22703 GCA_033119425.1 Bufotes viridis | reverse complement strand
GCCAGGTGGGTGGGCGCTGCTATTTATGTGTGTATGTAAGTGTAATTTTTAGATAGTTTGTGGGGTGGAATTATGATTGTGTTGTGTTAGCATAGTTTAGGTGTATTGTAGTGTTGTTACTGTATTGCGGTGTATTTCTATATGTATATATATAACCAATGAAATAAATATATATATATAGAGATATAGTAGAATTTATAAACTGTAGTCTTGTATTTGTTAAATAAATTATTTTATTGTTCAAACGCAGCTAATAGTCTTTTGTAGTCGCCGTTATAATCCATTGCACATTATTCAGGGAAAATAGGTAGAGCAAGAGGTAACAGTATATAAAGTATAAATAGGCGGAGTCATCAATAGACGACTCATGCCTATTTATGAATAATTATTAATTGGTATTAAGCCAAAATACTAATAATTAATATCCCTTGTAAAAGTGGCAGCAGCATGAGGAGACCACAGAGTGTCTCAAAGACATAGTGTTGAGGTGGCAGCAGCATGAGGAGACCACAGAGTGGTGAAGAGTCAGCAGTATGAGGAGACCACAGAGTGGTGAAGTAGCAGCAGCATGAAAAGACCACAGAGGGGTGAAGTGGCAGCAGCATGAGGAGACTACAGAGTACTGATGTGGCAGCAGCATCAGGAGACCACAGGGTGGTGAAGTGGCAGCAGCATGAGGAGACCACAGAGTAGTGAAGTGGCAGCAGCATGAGGAGACCACAGAGTGGCTCAGAGAAATAGTGGTGAGGTGGCAGCAGCATGAGGAGACCACAGAGTAGTGATATGGCAGCAGCATGAGGAGATTACAGAGTGGTGAAGTGGCAGCAGCATGAGGAGACCACAGAGTGGTGAAGTGGCAGCAGCATGATGAGACCACAGAGTGGCTCAGAGACATAGTATTGAGGTGGCAGCAGCATTAGAATACCACAGAGTGGCCCAGTGACATAGTGTTGATGTGGTAGCAGCATTACGAGACCACAGAGTGGCCCAGAGATATAGTGTTAAGGTAGCAGCAGCATGAGGAAACCACAGAGTAGTGAGGTGGCAGCAGCATGAGGAGACCACAGAGTGGCCCAGTGACAGAGTGGGTAGGCGTGGGGCAATATCAGTACCAGCTGAAGTAGGAGCACCTGGCAGCAGGTGTGGCATCAGGCGGGTGGCAGCATCAGAATAGTAGCTGAAGCAGGTAGCCAGAAGAAACAGGTATCTTTTGTCAAAGTGTTGGTGTGGCACTAGGGCCGGGCCGACACAGAGGCTGGGGAGGCTCCAGCCTCAGGGTGCTCCAGCCTCAGGGCGCAGGCAGGGGCCAGCCAGAGGGAGAGGGACTGGGACTGACAGGGGGGAACCGCTCAGCGCTCCCTCCTGTCATTCCCTGATTGTAGCGTGACCGAGCTCTGTCCGGTCCGCAGGTACAGAGAGCATCAGTCTCCTGTACCCGGCCGGACTGACAGGAAGTGCGCACACAGTTTGCACTTCAAGTCAGTCGGCTCGGTACAGGAGACAAAAGCTCCTCCTCCTGTACCCGCGGAGGCGCAGACCATGCAGAGCTCGGCCACGCTACAGCAGAGGTAGGAGGAGAGGAGGGGGAGAAGAAGGAGCACGACAACATGGGGGGCAGAAAGCATGACAACATGGGGGAGAAAGAGCATGACAACATGGGGGCAGAAAGAGCATGATAACATGGGGGGTATAAAGAGCATGACAACATGGGGGTATAAAGAGCATGACAACATGGGGGGCAGAAAGAGCATGACAACATGGGGGGGCAGAAAGAGCATGACAACATGGGGGAAGAAAGAGCATGACAACATGGGGGCAGAAAGCATGACAACATGGGGGGGGGAGAAGAAAAATCATGACAACATGGGGGGGGGCAGAAAGCATGACAACATGGGGGGTAGAAGAAAGAGCATGACAACATGGGGGGTATAAAGAGCATGAAAAGATGGGGGAGAATGACACTGGGCAGAAAGAGCATGACAAATTACTATGTGGGGGCACTGCTGTGTGGTTGAGGGGGTGTGGGGACATTACTGTGTGGGGGCAGTCTGGCGGACATTACTGTGTGGGAGGCACTGTGGCGGACATTACTGTGTGGGGGCACTGTGGCGGACATTACTGTGTGGGGGGGCAGTGTGGCGGACATTACTGTGTGGGGGGCAGTGTGGCGGACATTACTGTGTGGGGGGGAAGTGTGGCAGACATTACTGTGTGGGGGGCAGTGTGGCGGACATTACTGTGTGGGGGACACTACAGTGTGGGGTGGCATTATACAAAAGCTCTGCAGATGCAACTCCCATGTATTGGGTCACCACAATTTGGGTGGTCATTCACTAAATGAACCCTGTTATGGGGAGAATCTGTGGATGACACATATTTGTCATCCACAGACACCCCCCACCCCCCCAAAACAGGGTTAATTTACTGAATGACCACCAATAAAAGAGGTGGGGGTCACATATGCTTTTTCATAATGACAGCAGGGCCCGTGCAGTGTAGTAGCTATTCTACTACACCCCCCAAACCCCCCCACCCACTCACACTGGAAAATGGCAGAATCCAAAATGACTGAGGGTATTTATAGGGCTGTGACATCACAGGGGCTGGCTGGCTGCTAAATGGCTGCATGTGTGTCATTGTCGGTGATCCCTCGTTCCCAGAGTTCTTTGCTCCATGTTCTCACACGTGCAGCAGCCATTTTAGTAAAAATGCAATTTGTTACCATGAAGTGTGAAGAAATTCGGAGCGAATCGAATTTTTCCTGAAATTCAGATCGAATTCCACTTCATCAACTTCAATTCGCTCATCTCTAGTTATGTTGTATCTTTCCCCACAAAAAGATATATTAATCTGCTCAGCTCCCCCTGCTCTATAACGTACTGCCTGCAGTACAGACACGATGCTCGACAGGACAGTTTCTCTTTAACCCCTTAAGGACCGGAGGTTTTTTATTTTTTGCGTTTTCGTTTTGCGCTCCCTGCCTTCCCAGAGCCATATCCTTTTTATTTTTCGGTTCACATAGCCATATGAGGACTTGTTTTTTGCGGGACAAGTTGTACTTTCCAATGCCACCATTTAATACTGCATATGACGTAGTGGGAAGCGGGAAAAAAATTCCAAATGGAGTGAAATTGCAAAAAAAAAAAGCTATTCCATCACAGTTTTGCGGGTTTTTAAATTCCGATGTTCGATGTGAGATAAAACTGACCGGTTACTTTTATTCTACAGGTCAGTACGGATCCGGCGATACCCTATATGTATAGGTTTTCTTGCGTTTTGATAGTGAAAAAAAATTCAAAGTGGGAAAAAAATCAGTTTTACTTTTTTGTCGCCATGTTTTGACCCCTATAACTTTTTTGTAATTATATGTACGGAGCTGTATGGGGGCTAATTTTTTGCGTCATAATCTTATCTTTTTATTGATACCATTCTGGGTGTGTGTATGACTTTTTGATCACCTTTTATTTAATTTTTTGTGGAAAATGAAGCGACCAAAAATGGTGAATCCGCCATTTGGACGCTTTTTTCCGTTTTGCTGTTTGACGTATGGGGAATATTTTTTTATATTTTTATAGTATGGGCGTTTTTGCACATTACGACACCCATGATGTGTATTTTTTTTCTGTTTTTTCTTTTTATTTTGGCATATTTTCTTTACTTGGAATTTTTTCCCATAGGGAACTATAACTTTCAATCATCTGATTGCGATTTTCATACATTCCAATGCAATAGCATTCGAATATATGAAAAAATCGCATATTTCCTATGGAGCCCATTACAGGCAAGGCTCCATAGGAAATACGACAGAGCTGCCTGGGTTTCATTCATAGAAACCCAGGCCACTACAGGCGCGCTCCGGCTCCTCCTCGCTACACCGGGGAGCAGGAGCACAACCAAAATTTTTACTTTCGGTTTGGATTGCGCGCAGATGCCGTGGTCAGGATTGACCGTGGCATCTGAGGGGTTAAATGTCCACGATCGACATTGCTGTCGGTCGCGGACATTAGCCGCAAGTGTCTGCTAAAAGAACCATGCGGACACCCGCGGATAAGGCGCCCGCATGAACCAGGGTACGGGTACGTCTTGTGTCCTGTGTGATAAAACTGAGCATGTGCAGCCTTCATTGTGAGCTGGACAAAGAAATATAAAAAACAACAAACAGCAGGTGTCGCCATACAGATACATTTTATTGAATAGCTCAGTGGCTATACTAAATTTTTAATTACATGCTGTTCAGTGGCTACTCTAGGATCAATATATAGGGGGGGCACAGAAGATACACAGTCAAAAATGGGGGGGCACTAATAATTTTCACCAGTTATTAATACTACTAAAAAAAACTATATAATTGTATATAAATAAGATAAAATACGAGAGTATTGTGGTATGCAGAGATACCTTTTTATTAATTTATTTATTTTATTCATACACCATGCTGTACAGTATATGCAGGATGTACAGGATTATAATATATGCTGTACAGCATGGTGTATGAACTATATTGTACAGCATGGTGTATGGCAGGGGTCAAGTCCTGGGAAAAAAAGTGTGGGAACTCACCCAAGTGCCTCCGTGTAACGTGACGGCGCGCGGCATACGCAAAGGGCAGGGGAGGTCAGGAGGAGGAGCAAGCACCATATTTTGTGCCCTATAAGATGCACCTAGGTTTTAGAGGGGGACAATAAGAAAAAAATATTTTTTATTACACCTCAGGTCAGACCCCAATGTTAATGAGACCTCAGCTAACAGCCCCAATAAGATGCCCAATGTTAATAAGACCCCAATAAGACCCCAGATCACACCTCAGCTCAGACCCCAATATGAATGACCCCAATCAGACCTCAGATAAGACCTCTCCACCAGCCCCCAGTAGCTCTCCACCAGCCCCAGTGCCTCTCCACCAGCCCCCAGTGCCTCTCCACCAGCCCCCAGTGCCTCCCCACCAGCCTCCAGTGCCTCTCCACCAGCCCCAGTGACCCCTCAATCAGCCCCCAGTGCCCCCTCCATCAGCCCCCAGTGCCCCCTCCATCAGCCCCAGTGCCCCCTCCATCAGCCCCCAGTGCCCCTCCATCAGCCCCCAGTGCCCCTCCACCAGCCCCCAGTGCCCCCTCCACCAGCCCCCAGTGACCAGTCAATCAGCCCCCAGTGACCAGTCAATCAGCCCCCAGTGCCCCTCCATCAGCCACCAGTGCCCCCTCCATCAGCCACCAGTGCCCCCTCCATCAGCCCCCAGTGACCCCCTTCATCAGCCACCAGTACCCCTCCATCAGCCCCCAGTGACCCCTCCATCAGCCCCCAGTGACCCCCTCCATCAGCCCCCAGTGCCCCCTCCATCAGCCCCCAGTGACCCCTCCATCAGCCCCCAGTGACCCCTCCATCAGCCCACAGTGACCCCTCCATCAGCCACCAGTGACCCCTCCATCAGCCACCAGTGACCCCTCCATCAGCCACCAGTGACCCCTCCATCAGCCACCAGTACCCCTCCATCAGCCACCAGTGCCCCTCCATCAGCCACCAGTGCCCCCTCCATCAGCCCCCAGTGCCTCAACAGCCCCAGTGCCCCCTCCATTAGCCCCCAGTGCTCCCTCCATCAGCCACCAGTGCCCCCTCCATCAGCCCCCAGTGCCTCTCAACAGCCCCCAGTGCCCCCTCCATTAGCCCCCAGTGCTCCCTCCATCAGCCACCAGTGCCCCCTTCATCAGCCACCAGTGCCCCCTTCATCAGCCCCCAGTGCCCCCTCCATTAGCCCCCAGTCAGTGCCTCTCACCAGCCATAAAATATAAAACAAAAAAAACACTTACCCTCTCCTGCTCCTGGACGCCGCCGCTCCTCTCTTCCTGGTTCTCGGCTGTGCTGTGAAGGCTGCGCACAGCGTGAGGTCACAAAGCGCCTCATGCCTGTGCGCAGCCCTGACAGCCGACAGCCAAGAACCAGGAAGCAGTGAGTACAAAGTCTTCACCGCTTCCTGGTCATTTTGCCTTGAAAGGGAACAGCGTTCCTGCTGTGAAAAAAGTGCAGGAACGCCGTTCCCACCCGTTCCCCCTGGACTCGAGCCCTGGTGTATGGATTATATGTACATTGAATAGCATGGTGTAGGGATTATACTGTATATTGTATGGCATATTGCAAGGATTATAATGTATACTGTACATTAAATGTATAGAGGTCACACTATGCCGGACAATATAACCCCTGCGCCATGCAGTACAATATACCGTATAACCCCTACAAAGTGTAGAGATATACTGTATATTGTGTGACATAGTGCATGCTATGTGTGTATACCATAAACATACTCCACATAAAAACTTACAATTACTTGGCTTGGACCTTGGAGATCTCAGACGACACTTCAACACTTTGGCTGGGGGGCTAGGTCTAAGAACATGCCGTCCCCTGAGCAGTATGGTTTTTTGGTTCTTCCTCTTCGGACACTGTACAAGAGGTAACAGGGGTTAATATAACTGAGAAGGGCTATCAGGGGAAATTATACAGCGGTAATATAAGTTATATCACCCCTGTATAATGTCCCCTGATAGCCCTTCTGTTATATTACCCCTGTATAATAATGTACCCTGATACCCCATAGTTATATTACCCCGCCCTGTATAATTTACCCAGATACCCCTCAGTTTTATTATATAACTGAAGGGTATCAGTTATACAGGGGTAATATAACTGAGGAGGGCTATCAGGGGACATTATACATGGGGTAATATAACTGAGGGGTATCAGGGTACATTATTATACAGGGGTAATATAACGGAGGACAGCTATCAGGGGACATTATACTGGGGTAATATAACTGAGGGGTATCAGGGTACATTATTATACAGGGGTAATATAATGGAGGACAGCTATCAGGGGACATTATACTGGGGTAATTTAAGCTATATTACCCCCATATAGTGTGTAATATCCCTCCTGAGTTACATAACCCCTGTATAATAATGTATCCTGATATCCCTAAGTTATATTACCCCAGTGCAGTTTCTAGGTAAAATTTGTCTCAGGGCGAGTGTCAAAAAAACTCCCCCATATCAAAACTGCTTGATAAAATCATATCCGAAGAGTACTGTAGCAACCGGCTCACCATATATTTTATTTTTGCATAACACAAGATTTATTGAGAGCAAAAGAAAATAATAAATTACAGCTTAAACTGCTAAAAGTCTCATGGCAGCTCATGGCAAGGCATGGGGTCCCCCCCCCTACGCTATCTATTGTGTGTGAACAGGGTCTGAGAGGCGACGAAATTCGGTCACAGCCCAGCTCCCACTTACCTGCATTGTAGGACCAGCAATGCAATGGGAGACAGATAAGGCTGCAAGCTATGCCTATAACAGACCATGTGACACAGGCTGCCAGGTGAAACAGAATGATTACCAGCTATAGAGCATGGCACATTCAATACATATAAAACACAAAAATCACGGAAATAAACGTGGCCTCAATGGGGGAAACTGCTACAACCCCTGACACTGTTTCGTGCGAGCCACATGCGGAGGAACTGCTCCCCCAATAAAAGACACACAATAGTGTCAGGGGTTTGAGCAGTTCCTCCCATTGAGGCCACATTTATTTCTGGTTTATATGTGTATAACATTAACATACTCCACACGAAAACTTACAATTACTTGGCTTGGACCTTGAGGATCTCGGACACCACTTCGGCTGAGGGGTAACGTCTAAGAACACGCCGTCCACTGGGCAGTATGGTTTTTGGTTCTTCCTCTCGGGACTCTGTACATGAGGTAACAAGGGGTAATATAACTAAGTGGTATCAGGATACATTAGTATACAGGGGTAATATAACTCAGGAGGCCTATCAGGGAACATTATACGGGGTAATAAAAGTTTTATTACCCTTGTATAATGTCCCTGATAGGCTTAGTCCTGAGTTATATTACCCTGTATAATAATGTACCCTGATACCCCTTAGTTATATTACCCGCTGAGTAATATAACTAAGTGGTATTAGGGTACATTATTATACAGGGTAATATAACACAGGAGGCCTATCAGACATTATACAGAGGTAATCTAAGTTATATTACCCCTGAATAATGTCCCGTGATAGCCCTCTTGAGTTATATACCCCTGTATATTAATGTACCCTGATACCACTTAGGCTACATGCTAATATTTTTTGGGTCCACAAATTGTGAGTCTGCAAAAAAATGGATGCGACATCCGTTTTTTTTCCACAGATCCCTGCATTAAATGCCTATTCTTGTCCGCAAATGTAAAAAAATAGGACACATGCACTATTTTTTTTGCTCAAGGGAAACACGGACAACGCGGAACACAAACGGATGAACTATCAGGATTTTTTTTGCTGACCCATTGAAATGAATGTCGTGTGCATGAGGCCTTAGTTATATTACCCTGCCCTGTATAATTTACCCAGATACCCCTCAGTTGTATTATATAACTGAGTGGTATCAGTTATACAGGGGTAATATAACTCAGGAGGCCTATCAGTGGACATTATACAGAGGTAGGCCGCATGCCTACGGCCGTGTACAGTCCTTGGAAACCCGGCCTGGCATTCTTCTGCCGGCCGGAGCGCACGGCGTTATTGGTTGCTATGACGCTGTGCGCTTCATGCCGCCGCAGGAATACAGTAATACACCCGTATGTATTCCTGCGGCAGCATGAAGCGCACGGGGTCATAGCAACCAATGACGCCGTGCGCTCCGGCCGGCAGAAGAATGCCAGGCCAGGTTTCCAAGGACCATACACGGCCGTAGGCATGGGGCCTACCTATGTATAATGTCCCCTGATAGCCTCCTGAGTATATTACCCCTGTATAATAATGTAACCTAATACCCTTAGTTATATTACCCGCTGGGGTAATATAACTAAGGAGCTATCAGGGTACATTATTATACAGGGTAATATAACTCAGGACTAGGCCTATCATGGGACATTATACAGTTATAGTGACACCAACAGCAGCCTCCATTCTAAATAATGTCCATAATAATCCTTATTAAAAATAATGTCCCCACAGTGGCCCCCTTATTCATGTCCCACACAGTGGCCTCCATTTTTATGTCCCCCACTTTCATGGCCTGCATAATTTTCTTGTCCCCCATTTACATGTCCCCATAATGGGGGATATGTAAATGGGGGACATGAAGATTATGAGGGCTATGAAAGTGGGGACATGTAAATAGGGGCCCCATTTACATGCCCCCACTTTCAGGGCCCCCATTTACACATACCCCACTTTTATGGCCCCATTTAATCACATGTCCCCCACTTTCACGGCCCCCATCATTTACATGTCCCCCACACACCCTGGCACAGCAGGCCAGGCTTCTCATAAATAAATATGCCTATGACTCTTACTATCTGTGATTCTGTGCTGTGGCCTGCCTTAACTTAGGCTTTCAGGCCCTCAGCACGGCTCCAGACGGGCGGTAACAGTCAAGCTGCAGTGCGGCCGGCAGCGCTCACTCACTGCACGTCACGCCTACGCCGACTAGTAGCAGGCGCGGCGCGTGACGTCAGTGAGCACGTGCACGTACCAGCCGCAGAGCAGCTGACTGGTAGGAGCGGCGAGCGCTGCAGGGGAATCGGAGGGAGGAAGGGCGCACAGCGCACAGCGCAGGCAGGATTCTCACAGGCGCCCCCAGCAAGAAGAGGGCGCTTTCTGCAGTGCCTCTGACGGCGCCCCCCTTCTGACTCCTTTGGGCAGCGCCCCGGGCGGCCACCCGGCCCGCCCGGTCCCAGAAACGGCCCTGTATTACCCCAGCGGGGTAATATAACTAAGGGATATCAGGGTACATAATTATACAGGGATAATATAACTCAGAAGGCAAATCAGTCATTATACATGGGTAATATAAGTTATATTGTACCCTGATACCCCTCAGTTATATTATATAACTAAGGGGTATCAGGGGACATTATGGGTAATATAACTGAGGGGTATCAGGGGACATTATACAGGGGTAATGTAAGCTATATTACCCTCGTATAATGTCTGATAGTCCTCCTCAGTTATGTTACACCTGTATAATGTACAATGATACCTCTCAGTTATATTATATAACTGAGGGGTATCAGGGTACATTATAAAGGGTTATAACTGACGAGGGGCTGGGGTAGCAGCCAGGCAGGCCATTAGGCCAGGTAGGGTACGGTACATACTTGCTGGGGCCAGGGCAGGGCCAGGCATTCTTCTTAGGGGTGCCTCTGGCTGGTGCTGTGGTGCAGGCACAGCAGGCTCAGTCCTCCTCCGAAGCTGGGGCCTGGGCACAGAGGCTCACTAGCAGCAGCAGCAGCAGGCGCTCGCTCGCACGGGCAGGCACACAGCATGACGTGCTGACGTCAACTCTGCGGCTGCTGCGCTCCCAGCCTGCGCCCGCCCTGTACGCTCTGCCTCCGCCAGGAACACTGAAGCCGCCGTCCCTCCCCAGCCGGCTAGGGAGAGTGGAGGGACGGAAAGCCGAACAGGACACAGTGCTGCTGGTACTGACTGTGTCCCCCTGTAGCGACGCCAATGGGGGGGCATATTTCAGTTGGGGGCACATCGGGGGCACAGCGTGATTTAGGGGGGCCGTGGCCCCCTCTGGCCCCCCCTTACCGACGCCACTGATGCAGTTACAAAAGTATTTAGATCCAAGTGCTGGGTTGAAAACTGTATGATATTTTTCACGGGACAACATCTTTAAGTTTCTTTTTGAACCCAGCCCTATGACTTATCTGCACTACAGAAACAGGCATGCTAATGAAATCACTCACTTTAAGGGCTACATGGCAACATGTATTGCGCGACAAAAAGGATATATTTATATTGTGTCATGCGTCAATGTCGTGCAACATTTTTTGGAATGACAGCCAATGGTGTCGCACTGCGACATGCTATGACTGCAACACAACAGTCGCACAAAAATCCAACTTGGATGGATTTTTTGCGATTGTCTTGTCCTAACTATAACAGCATGTCAATCAGCTGCTTCTAAAGCTACCAGGATATTGTCATGCATTAAATGAGGCTTGGACTCGAGGGACAGAGATGTAATATTACCACTTTACAAAGCTTGGGTGCGGCCTCATCCGGAATATGCAGTTCAGTTCTGGGAACTAGTTCATAGAAAGGATTCTCTGGAGCTGGAGAGAGTACAAAGGAGAGCGACTAAACTGATAAGGGGCATGGAGGGTCTTAGTTATGAAGAAAGATTAAAAGAATTAAATGTATTTAGTCTTGAGAAGAGACATCTAAGGAGGAAATGATCAACCTACACAAATATAGAAATGGTCTGTACAAAAATATGCTGTCCCTGCCTCCATCTAGAGAAGAAAAAGTTCAGTCTGCAGAGGTGTCAAGGCTTCTTCACTATGAGAACTGTGAATCTTTGGAGCAGTCTACCTCAGGACATGGTCATAGCAGGAACAGTGGACAGTTTTAAAAGGGGCTTAGATAAAAAGTTAAAAAAAACTCTCTCCCTTTTCTAAAATTCACTTCACCATCTATCCTTTGGTTGAACTTGATGCAGGGGCTGACTGGGAACTTAAAGTGGCCCTGGAAAAAAAACTAAAAGAGGCATCATGTTGTAGGAGGGTCCAAATCAACAGAAGACAGGGTGACACAAGAAGGCAGGGTCAACAGTAATACGTAGGGCCAACAATAACATAGTGTAGAACAAAATTCCAGCCCAGCAGAACCAAATACCACAGTGTAAGATAAAATACTGCTGCCAATGCCACAGTATAAAACTGTATCATCGTCTTGAGGACAGCAATACAGTTGAATTCAGGAGGGCACCTGTGACCACTGGCCAGTTGCATAAGTGCCTGATATCCCTACATTAATTAATGCTGAGAGCATCAGATCTTTATATACCTATAAGGCGTGCTTGGGCGGCCCCCTGGGCATCGGCCCACCAGGAAATTTCCCTGTAGTGTCTATGGCCAGACCACCCTTGGACTTATGTCTTTTTTCAACTGTATTAACTATGTAACTATCATTATAAAAAATGTTGTGTGACTTTTCTGCAACACATCGCCGTGTAGCCCTAGCTGTGAGAACCAGCTTATGGCCTTATGTACATGACCATATTCATTTTGTGAAATACTAATACCAGCCATGTACATTCCACAATTTTCTCACACCTGCCAATAGAAATGTCTATTCTTGTATGCAAAATGAATGACATCTGTGTGCTGTTCACATTTTTTGCAGACCCGTAGAAATGAATGGGTCCGAGTGCGATCCCCAAAAATGTGGATCTGACACAGACCAAAACTACAGTCATGAAGTCTAAAAGTGCACTGAATTTCTAATCCATGTCCTGTCTATAGACCCTGTAACGCTTCTGATTCTCAATTAGAATAACATGTACAAAGAATCTCTAACATTAAATACTGAAAACTCTGTGTGTATTTAATGCCAGAGATTCTATGTACTACTTAATCGAATTAAGAAAGCCAGTCAAATGACTAGCAAACATCTACGAGGACAAATATAACACGTCCAGTTGCTTTACCTCTTTGACTTGTTATTACTACTAATAGAGGTGATCTTTTGCTTGATTCTGAAGAAAAAGCACTTAAAGAGGACCTTTTATGTGGAAAAAAGTATGAACTAAGTATCATGATATGGAGAGCGGCGCCCAGGGATCTCACCCAGGGCGCCCAGGGATCTCACTGCATGACTTGGTTCTCCTGGGAGGAGTCTGGCCTATTTGTCCTGGGCGTCTCCTTCTCCCAGGCTATGAGCTCTGCGCTGCGGTTGGACAGTGATACAGCCCGGGAGAAGGAGATGCCCAGGACCAAGGACAGACTCCTCCCAGAGAACAAGTCACTAAGACTACGGATACATAGCGGAGAACGGAGCGGTGCCCAGAGATGATAGTAAGTGCAGTGAGATCCTTGGGCGCGCTCTCCATATCTGTAGTTCATACTTTTCTTTCCCATTAAAGGTACTCATTAACTAACTTAAGAGCACTGAGGGCATGCCTAAGCCACTCTGCCTAAGCCACCTTTTTAGAAAGTTTCGAGTGCGGCTCAGAAACACCATGTGCGACAAAGTTTGTGGCAATTGGAGTTTAAATGTCACAAACATGAGGCGCAGGGAGATAAATCTCCATTATGTCTAATTTAATAGTAAATATCCTGGTGACAGACTCCCTTTAAAGACATTTTACTCTACTATCTGCTCCTTGGACCTACAGGACCCTGTTCTATCTACATACACTTTCAGTTTCATTTGGTGCTTGTACTTCCTCAACACTACTACTTTTTGCTGTCATGGTTCCTTATGAATCAGTGATGATCCCCTTTCTTGTTTGTTTCTACACAGATATAGGCTAGTTTCATATCTGCATTTTTAGAGGAACAGCTTGTCGGATTCTACGTATATCGTCATAGCCATATACTGCTGTACACCTCTGGACTCCATTGACTACATTGGGATTCGATAGGGATCTGGCTGGCTTTTGTCTGGCTGAAACCCAGCACTCATGCCGAAGCTCGGACAGATCCTCGTCAGATCGCATTGTAGTTGATGAGGTATGCAGGAAAATGGCAGTATCTGGCTATGCCGGATACCGAGAAATCGGTCAGGCTGTTTCTCTGCCAGAACGGATTGCTGAATTTAAAAACACAGATGGGAAACTAGCAAACTGTGAAACTGCTCTGTTCTTTCAGCACTGTCCCTAAACACTTCCTCCTGTGACTTGTCTGGTGCTTTCCTGCGCGTGCATAGCTTTCTTTACTGTCAATATTCTACCTCTAAGTCAGCCCTAGGCAAATTTTCCAGTAAATGTACTGAAGCTATAACAAGTTAATTGAGGTTTGCCCCCCTCAGTAAGAAAAGACCTTTATATAATAGCAGTCACAGAGGTGAGGCACCTGAGGGCTGTGTTAGACTTGCCGATGGCTCGCTAACGAGAGTTCATAGGAAAACAGGTTAGCGATGATCTGATACTGATTACCTGATGAACAAGCAAACACTCACACTCAGTTCACACTTTCGCGTAAAACGCCGCGTTCGAACGCACATAAAAACGCACAACAGTACAAGAACCATGCATTCCAATGGGGGTGGTTCACACTTGCGCGTTTTTATGCGCGTTCGTAGGCGCCTATAAACGTCCGGCGATAAGCAGTATGTTTGCGTTAATTCGGGCTTTTTTCGAGCGCTTGGTGCCAATAGACTTCAATGAAGCATACGATAGGCGTGTTGTTCTGGCGTTTGTGCGGTAGAAACGGCGCCTATGGATGCACGTTTTACAAAGTTTGCAACATGGTGAATCAGCCACCATGGAATGTCACACCTCTAAAGCACTCAGATTGGCCAAACTATATCATTGGTCATTGGCCAACTATGCAGTCAATCACATAAACGCGCGTCAAACGCGCCTACACTATTTACCAAAACGCTTGAAAAAACGCGCCTAAACGCCCATCTTGAACGCGCATAAAACGATAGGCTTCTAAACGCTCAGGTCTGAACCCAGTGTCATTCATCGGACAATCGTGATTTCTAAGCATACTAAGAAATCATTGTTTGCCGGAGGCAGATTGTGCCATCTAATCACGATCTGCTGCCAGCAAACAATGATTCTGTATGGAGACGAGTGATGGCATTAGCAATTGCTCCTGCCTGTACTGTGTAATAGCAGTGGTCTCCTCCAGTTACAAGCAGGCAATGGCTGGGAAGGAACGCTTCCTTCCCGACAATCGTCTGCTAAATCTTTTATTGTGATACAGCCCTAAAGTAGGAGCGTCCCCCAGTGTACAAAGCATGGTCTAATAGGTGAACTGTCAGTGTAATCCTGACAAGTATAATATACTGCAGTACAAAAGTATTGAAGTGTTATAGAAGATCAGATGTCAAGTCCCCTAGTGGACCTAAATAAATGTAAAAAAATAACAAAGCTAAAACAGTTTCCCTATTAAAAGCGTTTTTTATGTAAAAAAAAAAAAAAAACACGTCCTCCTCAACCTACATAATTAAATTATCACATTTGAATGCAATGGTCCAGTGAATAAAATGGCTACAAAGAACAATAACTAGAATGTGCCACTTTCCACTTTTATTTGTACTTGGACAGATTCCCACCTGGCATAATATACATTCAGCACAGCAGATCTAGAATAAAAGTGGCCTCTATGGCTGTTTCTTGAAAGCAGTGGGGATTGATATATGAGATAAAGAGCATTGACGTAGTTCAATGCGATTGAGATTTAATTGCCGGCTAGTTTGGAATGATAACTAGCGCTTAGTATGTGAATAACAATCATTATTGAACTGGAATTGTGACTATGGAGTTGTCACTTCTCAGTATACTGATTGCACAAGTGCTATAGACTTGAATAGAGGAAGCCACACCCAGCTTTTCTCATCCTTCCTTCCGACTTGTGTCTGTTGCCACCTACCTTGGTCTGCAACATGGGGGGGTCACTGTCCAGCTTTTTTCACCCTTTGAATTCATCAAGTGCTCCTTAAGTAAACAAAATGCCTAGGATAAGCCTTGGCAGCACTGAAAATGAACCAGAAAATAGATATGAAAACACAGATAATGCAAACCCTTGTAAGAAAACATTTATCTCCCCCTCCACTCACAATGTGTAGACTATATAGACCTACTGTATACCTTTCTTTCCAAATTCCTCCAGAAGGCCTTATGCACACAGCCATATCGGTTTTGTGGTCCGCAAATTGCAGATCTGTAAAATATGGATGTGTTCTGTGCTCCGCATTTTGCAGACATATTCTCTGGTTTTGTGGAGCTAACATATGGATGCAGAAAGCACACGTATGATCCGTGTGATTTTTCAGCCATATGTTTGTTCAACAAAAAGATAGCACATGTCCTATACTTGGCCGCAAAATGCGGACCACATACTCACTGAAGTCAAAGGGTCCGCTCAAAATGCAGATGCTGCACTAATGATATCTGTATTTCCCACCTCACATCCAATTTCTCATCCACACGTAGGTTTGTGCTCTATGTGGCACCACTGACTCCAGCAATCCAGCCCGAAACCAAACTCTTGTTCACACCTGGTATCATTCATTAGCTTTCCTTATTTACATATATTGGATATATGTGGTCATTTTAGGTCTTGTCATTTGAAGTCAATACCAATTTTAATACCTGGAATTGAACCAGAAGTGAACAGAAAGTAATTCCATTTTATTACAAAATTTTGTCAATTCAATCCTTTATATCTACATCACCTAAACATGTTTCATTTTGTTGAAAGTAGTATGTCGCACTAGAGTGGTATAACACCAGAAAGTAGGTGCTCCTAGCTGTAGATTCACCAATTCTACAAAACTGGAAAAAAAAAAAAAAAATAATAAGAGTAGATAGGGCACTCTAGCATTTGGGTACTGCAGAGGTAATAATGGGTTATTGATTGTAAAATCAATCAAAAAACCTCATCCTCAATTATGATAAATACAAACATCATATGCACATATGTATACATGTCCTTATGAACCCATGCTCCACCGAAATTGGAAATCCATCCCGATGTTTCAGGATCTCCATAACCGTTATAAAGGAGGGGAATAGAGGGGATATTTTCACCACTGAAGAAGGGGTCGTTTTGAAACAAACCCCGAAACGCGTTTGGTAATATTCCCCCGTGTAAATTCATATCCACGAATATTGGACCATTAACTACCAGGAAATTTGCAGCCGTATAACCCCAAAACCCACAGGAACTGACGTTGGCATAATCTGGAATCTCTATCCACGCGACCCGCACGTGCAACGCCGAGGTGAGGTATGGGGAGGCAGCTCTTGAGACCGGACTACAATCCACATTTTAAGCGAAGTACCGTGTCGAGGGCATATCACTACAAACCTGGTAAGGTCCATCTAGTGGATACCACGAAGGTGGTAAGGAAGCGATCGCGAACTGTACTTACATGCGCATTTGACTCAGCGGGACGCTGCGAGTATATACTGGGGAGTGGGACGCCGCTCTTACCAGTAACAGAGGAACGATCATTATTTTAGATACGGAGACCCTATAAATACAGGGTGGACGCTGCATAATCAAACCTACGTGGAGCTTGCACTTATTTTAATGTATCTGGGACATTGACCATTATTTAATATTATTGCAGTCATTTGGCTGTTGGAGCTGGTAACAGATTTGACTTGATATATATGACACTTATGCACTTTACTCAGAAAAACTCTGATCTCTGACTGAATGGTTTTTTATTTTCTTATTATTTTACTAATAAACTATAAGGATTTTGCAATCATTAACCCATTATTACCTCTGCGGTACCCAAATGCTAGAGTGCCCTATCTACTCTTATTAATGTTTAATTTTGGGTTCACCATTATAACCACCATATCCCCATATCCCTCAAACTATTCTATTACCCCACTATTCCTAAACCAGCCAAAGAGCTATTCATCCCACCTTTCCTTCTATCCTCTCACCTGGCCACTTCTGCTGAACTCCTTCTAAAAAGCTATAACTTTCTCATGTAAACAGTCAGCCACTTCTTGCTATAGCCTACTCTCACTTGTCTAATCCCCACCGTTCTATCTTACCGCCATCACAAAGTCCATGCCACTAACTGTTCTCACTCCTCTAACCTCATACCCATTCACCTGACCCCTGCACCCCCACTCTCTCTCTCTCTACTGTATCTGGAGCATTATGGAACTCTTGATCCATCTGCAACAAACTTTCCTACATCCACGACCTCTTCATTTCCCAGAAACGTACATTCTTTGGCCTCACTGAAACATGACTGACACCCACTGACACAGCCTCCCTGCTACTCTATGGGAAACTTCAGTTTAGTCACACTCCCCGCCCAGACAGAGATGGTGGTGGTGTTGGCCTCCTATCAGGTAACTGCTCCTTCAGCTCATCTCCACCCTTTCATAACCTCCCCTTTTTTTAAGTCCACGTCCGCATGTTCTCTCCCTCCAACTACCAAATAGCCATTGTCTACTGTCCACCAGGCCCTATTACTGCCTTTTTTGACCATTTAAATACCTGTCTTCTAAGTTTCCTCTCTGCAGACATCCCCACAATTATCATGGAAGGCTTCAACATCCCTATTGACACACAAAACTCAACTTCCTCCATACTCTCTTACTGCCTCCTTTGGACTCACACAATGGTCTTGCACAGCCATCTACAGAGACGGGCACGTGCTAGTCCTTGTCTTCACCTGCCTTTGATACCTATTTAATTTCTCTATCTCTCCTCTCTCCCTCTCAGACCACAATCTTCTTACATTCTCAACCACTCTCTACTCAACTGCCCCTCCACTGCATAAACTAGCACACTCTCATAGAAACCTCAAACACCTCTCTATTCGCACACTCTCCGACTCTCTTGCACAACTATCCGCCATATCTTCCCTTCATGACACTGACACAGTTCCTGCTTTCTACAATAGCACATTTGCTTCAGCCCTTGGCTTAGTCACCCCTCTCTCACACACTAGAACCCAGCAAATCAATTGACAACCCTGGCACACTCACTAGACAAAAAGCTGAGACAAGCATCCAGAGATGCAGAATGACCCTGGAAGAAAACCCATTCTAAAGAATACTTCATCTCATACAAACAGGCTGTTCTCAAATTTACGTCTGCACTCACCTCTTCTAAACAGGACTACTTTACTACTCTAATATCATCTCTTTCCCACAATCCCAAACAACTGTTTAATACCTTTAATTCTCTACTCTGTTTCCCAGTGACCCCTCCCACACCCATCATCTCAGCTGAAGACTTTGCTTCATATTTCAAAGATAAAATCGACAAAATCTGTGAAAGCTTGAAACTACCCCCACTTCCCCCCTACACAGCTGTCCAGTGCTTTTCCTACATAACCCCGTTTACCACTGTCACAAAAGAAAACCTTTCCACCTTGATCTCCAAGTCACACCTCATCACCTGTGCCCTTGACCCAGTCCCATCCCACCTCATCTCCAACCTCACCACTATAGTTATCCCTGCCCTAACCCACCTCTTCAACTTATGGCTAACCACTGGTGGCTTCCCTTCCTCTTTTAAACATGCAAACATCACACCCATACTCAAGAAGCCCTTACTGGACCCATCCTATTTATCCAGCTATCGCCCCATCTCACTACTCCATTTGCATCAAAACTCCTACAACAACATGTCCATCTTGAACTGTCCTCCCACTTCTCATCCCACTCATTTTTTGATCAGCTGCAGTTTGGCCAGTCACCAAGGATCACCAAGGATCTGATAACTTCCAAAGTTAGGACTACTCTGCACTCCTCCTCCTTGACCTGTCCTCTGCCTTTGATACTGTTGACTACTCTCTCCTGTTACAAACCCTCTCTTACCTCAGCATCAAAGACCTGGCCCTCTCCTGGATCTCCTCTTACCTCACCAACAGAACCTTCAGTGTTTCCTATTCATCCTGCACCTCCTCATCATGCCCCCTCTCTGTGGGTGTCCCTCAAGGCTCTGTCCTGGGTCCCCTACTTTTCTCCATTTATACATTCGGCTTGGGACAGCTCAGAGTCCCATAGTTTCCAATACCACCTCTATGTTGACGACACTCAAATCTACCTCTCTGGCCCAGATCTCACTTCCCTGTTATCCGGAATCCCAGTGTGTCTGTCGGCTATAGCTTCATTTTTTTCCTCCTGCTTCCTAAAACTCAACATGGAGAAAACTGAATTCATTGTCTTTCCTCCATGTCACTCAGCTCCCCTACCTGACATATCCATTAAAGTTAATAGCACAACACTTTATCCAGTCTAGCAGGTCCACTGCGTGTGCATAACATTTGATTCTGCACTGTCTTTTAACACCCCTGAGTCCACTAAAATGCTTGAGCATGCCCTAGTCATCTCCTGCCTGGACTACTGCAACATTCCCCATCTCCATCCTTCCATCTAGCACTCTCGCTCCCCTCTAATCTATTCTCAACTCTGTTGCCCGGTTAATCCACCTCTCTCCTCGTTTGTCCTCTGCCTCCCCCCTCTGCCATTCTCTACATTGGCTCCCCATTGCCCAGGGAATTCAGTTTAAAATACTAACAACTACATATAAGGCCGTCCACAACCAGTCCCCTCCTTACATTTCGGACCTGCTTTCTTGATACATTCCCACACGTAATCTCCCATCCTCACAGGACACAATTGACTACAAGATATTTCACGTGCCTCTCCCATACTCTGGAACTCGCTGCTCCAGCACATCACCGGCTCCCCCAACATCCAAACATTCAAAAGTAACCTAAAGACCCACCTCTTCAGGAAAGCCTACCACCTTCTATAAGCATTCAGCTACCACACAGCAAAATGAGCAGCATTTCACTTCCAAAATTCCAAAGGAATGTTCTTCCCCCTTTCCTTGTAGATACAGTCATGTGCATGAGGCTTAATTGTGCTCATACGGCGTAACCTGAAGTGCATATTATTTCTATGAATAGAGTCTGACCGCTTTGACCACTGACTGGTGGATGCACTGACAAAAATCTCATGTCTGTGGCCAACCTTAGGCTTGTTATAATGGCCTTCTGCTTCTGAAGAGTTACAGTTGTGTTCAAAATTATTCAACCCCCAATGCTGTAAAGAGTTTTAGGGAATTTAGTGTACATTTGTAATTGTGTTCAGAATGAAATCTTACAAGGACTTTTTAAAGAACCAAATGCAACTAAAATGACATCAATTGTTTTTGTAATACAGTATTAAATGGGTTTTTTTCTGATTTCTTCATTGACACAATTATTCAACCCCTTAAAGACTACCCCTCTTAAGAACAGAGGTTCATTCTAGTGTTTTCCATCAGGTATTGAAAACACCTATTGGATGTCAAGGAGCAGCAATCAAGAATAATAAGCAACAATTTGGCAGATTTAAATTGACTGTGATACTCAGCTCCTTCTAGACATTTACTGGTGTGTTTACAGACATGGTGAAGTCAAGAGAATGGTCCAGGAAGACAAGAGAAGAGGTGATTTCTCTTCACAGGAAGGGCAATGGCTATAAGAAGATTGCAAAGATGTTAAACATACCAAGAGACACCATAGGAAGCATCATTCGCAAGTTCAAGGCAAAGGGCACTGTTGAAACGCTACCTGGTCGTGGCAGAAAGAAGATGCTGACTTTGACTGCTGTGTGCTACCTGAAGCGCAAAGTGGAGAAAAGTCCCCGTGTGACTGCTGAGGAACTGAAAAAAGATTTGTCCGATGCGGGTACTGAAGTTTCAGCTCAGACAATAAGGCGCACCCCCTTGCTGTCTCCAAAGAATAAGAAGAGTCGACTGCAGTATGCCAAAATTTGGGATAGTGTTCTGTGGACTGATGAAACAAAATTAGAACTGTTAGGGCCCATGGATCAACGCTATGTTTGGAGGAGGAAGAACACCTTGCCTACTGTGAAGCATGGCGGGGGGTCAATCATGCTTTGGGGCTGTTTTGTTTCTACAGGTACAGGGAAGCTTCAGCGTGTGCAAGGTACCATGAATTCTCTTCAGTACCAGGAGATATTGGATGAAAATGTGATGCAGTCCGTCACAAATCTGAGGCTTGGGAGACGATGGACCTTTCAACAGGACAATGATCCCAAGCATACCTCCAAGTCCACTAGAGCATGGTTGCAGATTAAAGGCTGGAACATTTTGAAGTGGCCATCGCAGTCACCAGACTTAAATCCGATTGAGAACCTCTGGTGGGACTTAAAGAAAGCAGTTGCAGCGCGCAAGCCTAAGAATGTGACTGAACTGGAGGCTTTTGCCCATGAAGAATGGGCGAAGATACCCGTAGATCGCTGCAAGACACTTGTGTCAAGCTATGCTTCACGTTTAAAAGCTGTTATAACTGGAAAAGGATGTTGTACTAAGTACTAAGACTGAATGTCACTTGGGGGTTAAATAAAACTGATAATGATGTGAGCACAGAAAAGACATTTGTGGTTATTTCATTATAAATGTTATGTTATATTTGTCTGACTTACAAGGGCCTCTTTGATTTAATTGTAAACAAGATAACTGAAATGATCAAAATCAATGTCAAACTGGCCAAAACACTCAATTTCAGTGGGGGTTGAATAATTTTGAACACAACTGTATGTCAGTGCTTTTGACAGACTAAAAGGACTCCCTGATTTGTACAACTGGATTTGCAAAAGGGAACTCATTATTTTAAGGGGTCATGCCATTGAATCATATAGACGTCATAGAGGAATGGCCCCCGCTCTTGAATACCAAAATTTTCTTGCTGACACATCTTTGGGTTTGATTTCATACAATTCAAATCAGTTGAATTAACCAATTGAACAATTCAGTTCAATTGGTTAATCAAAATGGCTTACATGGTGATGGATTTCATTAGGGTGCATATTGACATAAGAAGGTGGCCTAGCTGCTTGAATAGGGAATAGAAGCAGCTTGTCTTTTGCTCTTTATCCTGAGTAGGAGGCACATGTCCAAATATCAGTTTATAAAGCAGGGTGAAAGGTGCGTGCAGATTAGGATCTTGGATGCTCGCCAGTTTCCCTGGTTTCATAACTGCATGAACCTCACACCCACTGCCTCCTAATCCTTCATACACTAGCTTGTGGTTTTAGAGTTCCGGATCAAATGTATACAAATTATACCCACAAGCTTCCTCTCGATCTGCAGTTGATGAAGTTGAACCCTGGTGATGTAACAGGTTTAGGGTCCATTCACACGTCCGTAGAATGGGTCTAGATGTGTTCCTCAACGTT
>JAKVIS010002456.1:0-22622 GCA_033119425.1 Bufotes viridis | reverse complement strand
TTTTTATCATGTGTGCATGCTTTAAAGACATAGACACAGGTTGCTAAATTCTTTGTACTCCTCCTGATGGTCCAGAATATGTTTGTTTTGTGTAGCAGAGGCAAATGTCTTGTATATTGAATTGGTGTAGCTCCTCAAAATTCTTGCTTGCACTATTAGCAAGAATAGGTTGTTTCTTGTAGGAAGAATAGGATTGGTGCGCTTATGATATACTGGAAGAGTGCAACTGCAGTGGATGACGAGGACACGCTACGTAACATACTCCTTTTGGACCTTGGAGGAACACATTAAGGTAAAAGTAAATTTTCAAAGCATTTTCATGCCGGACAGTTGGAATTTCTGGACCATCAGGTGGTTTGATATCTTTCACTGAGGTGAAAGTAATTGGTGTGAAAATGCACCAATTCTGGAGATGGATAGCTGGCTGCATGGTTTGAAGGCCCACATAAATGTTAAAATCATTTTCCTCACCCTGATGGTCCAGAATTTTTTGTTATGTGTAGCCGAGGCGAATGTCTTCTACTTCGATTCGGTGTTGCGCCTCAAATTCTTGCTTGCACGGTGAGCAAGAATAGATGGTTTTTTGTAGGAGTCATAGGACCCTGCCATTTGACTTTGCACGAACTGGATGACCCAACTTGGGCTATGTGGAAGACCCTGACAGTGGACTTTAGATCGTGCAAAGGACCCAGTTGCTAGAATTTGGACCAAGTGCAGATCCTCGCCGCTGGATTTTTAACCATGTGGAAGACCCCGCCGCTGGATTTTAAACTGCGTGGAGAAGTCAGTCGCTGTATTTTGCACCGCATGGAGCTCCCCGCCTCTGGATTTTTGGCCAACTGGAGGACCCCACCGCTGGATTTTTCACTAAGTGGTGGATCCACTTTGAATCTGCATTGTGCCCAAATTCTTGCTTGCAATGTGGGCAAGGCTAGGTTGTTTCTTGTAGATAGAAGAGGATTTCAATACTTGTAAAGACAGTATGAGTGGGACTGCAATGCACGAAGAGGACCTAGGCCCAGCTACACACCCATTGGACCTTGGAATGATATACTAAGGTAACTTCTGACACCAATTCCATGCCGGACAGTCGTAATTTCGCACCCTCAGGATGATTGCTATCTATCAGTTAGGTGAAAGTAATTGGTGTGAAAAATGCACCAATACCAGAGATGGTAAAGCTAAATCTAGGGGTTGAAGATTTTTGAAAACCATGTGTGCATGCTTTAAAGACATAGACACAGGTTGCTAAATTCTTTGTACTCCTCCTGATGGTCCAGAATATGTTTGTTTTGTGTAGCAGAGGCAAATGTCTTGTATATTGAATTGGTGTAGCTCCTCAAAATTCTTGCTTGCACTATTAGCAAGAATAGGTTGTTTCTTGTAGGAAGAATAGGATTGGTGCGCTTATGATATACTGGAAGAGTGCAACTGCAGTGGATGACGAGGACCGCGTTGCGAACATACTCCTTTTGGACCTTGGAGGAACACATTAAGGTAAAAGTAAATTTTCAAAGCATTTTCATGCCGGACAGTTGGAATTTCTGGACCATCAGGTGGTTTGATATCTTTCACTGAGGTGAAAGTAATTGGTGTGAAAAATGCACCAATTCTGGAGATGGATAGCTGGCTGCATGGTTTGAAGGCCCACATAAATGTTAAAATCATTTTCCTCACCCTGATGGTCCAGAATTTTTTGTTATGTGTAGCCGAGGCGAATGTCTTCTACTTCGATTCGGTGTTGCGCCTCAAATTCTTGCTTGCACGGTGAGCAAGAATAGATGGTTTTTTGTAGGAGTCATAGGACCCTGCCATTTGACTTTGCACGAACTGGATGACCCAACTTGGGCTATGTGGAAGACCCTGACAGTGGACTTTAGATCGTGCAAAGGACCCAGTTGCTAGAATTTGGACCAAGTGCAGATCCTCGCCGCTGGATTTTTAACCATGTGGAAGACCCCGCCGCTGGATTTTAAACTGCGTGGAGAAGTCAGTCGCTGTATTTTGCACCGCATGGAGCTCCCGCCTCTGGATTTTTGGCCAACTGGAGGACCCCACCGCTGGATTTTTCACTAAGTGGTGGATCCACTTTGAATCTGCATTGTGCCCAAATTCTTGCTTGCAATGTGGGCAAGGCTAGGTTGTTTCTTGTAGATAGAAGAGGATTTCAATACTTGTAAAGACAGTATGAGTGGGACTGCAATGCACGAAGAGGACCTAGGCCCAGCTACACACCCATTGGACCTTGGAATGATATACTAAGGTAACTTCTGACACCAATTCCATGCCGGACAGTCGTAATTTCGCACCCTCAGGATGATTGCTATCTATCAGTTAGGTGAAAGTAATTGGTGTGAAAATGCACCAATACCAGAGATGGTAAAGCTAAATCTAGGGGTTGAAGATTTTTGAAAACCATGTGTGCATGCTTTAAAGACATAGACACAGGTTGCTAAATTCTTTGTACTCCTCCTGATGGTCCAGAATATGTTTGTTTTGTGTAGCAGAGGCAAATGTCTTGTATATTGAATTGGTGTAGCTCCTCAAAATTCTTGCTTGCACTATTAGCAAGAATAGGTTGTTTCTTGTAGGAAGAATAGGATTGGTGCGCTCACGACATACTAGAAGAGTGCAACTGCAGTGGATGACGAGGACAGCGCTACGTAACATACTCCCTTTGGACCTTGGAGGAACACATTAAGGTAAAAGTAAATTTTCAAAGCATTTTCATGCCGGACAGTTGGAATTTCTGGACCATTAGGTGGTTTAATATCTTTCAGTGAGGCAAAAGTAATTGGTGTGAAAATGAAATCCGGCAATTCTGGAGATGGCTAGCTGGCTATACCGCATTGAAGAGGGACATTTTTTACATCATGTGTGCATGCTTTAAAGACATAGACACAGGTTGCTAAATTCTTTGTACTCCTCCTGATGGTCCAGAATATGTTTGTTTTGTGTAGCAGAGGCAAATGTCTTGTATATTGAATTGGTGTAGCTCCTCAAAATTCTTGCTTGCACTATTAGCAAGAATAGGTTGTTTCTTGTAGGAAGAATAGGATTGGTGCGCTTATGATATACTGGAAGAGTGCAACTGCAGTGGATGACGAGGACACGCTGCGTAACATACTCCTTTTGGACCTTGGAGGAACACATTAAGGTAAAAGTAAATTTTCAAAGCATTTTCATGCCGGACAGTTGGAATTTCTGGACCATCAGGTGGTTTGATATCTTTCACTGAGGTGAAAGTAATTGGTGTGAAAAATGCACCAATTCTGGAGATGGATAGCTGGCTGCATGGTTTGAAGGCCCACATAAATGTTAAAATCATTTTCCTCACCCTGATGGTCCAGAATTTTTTGTTATGTGTAGCCGAGGCGAATGTCTTCTACTTCGATTCGGTGTTGCGCCTCAAATTCTTGCTTGCACGGTGAGCAAGAATAGATGGTTTTTTGTAGGAGTCATAGGACCCTGCCATTTGACTTTGCACGAACTGGATGACCCAACTTGGGCTATGTGGAAGACCCTGACAGTGGACTTTAGATCGTGCAAAGGACCCAGTTGCTAGAATTTGGACCAAGTGCAGATCCTCGCCGCTGGATTTTTAACCATGTGGAAGACCCCGCCGCTGGATTTTAAACTGCGTGGAGAAGTCAGTCGCTGTATTTTGCACCGCATGGAGCTCCCCGCCTCTGGATTTTTGGCCAACTGGAGGACCCCACCGCTGGATTTTTCACTAAGTGGTGGATCCACTTTGAATCTGCATTGTGCCCAAATTCTTGCTTGCAATGTGGGCAAGGCTAGGTTGTTTCTTGTAGATAGAAGAGGATTTCAATACTTGTAAAGACAGTATGAGTGGGACTGCAATGCACGAAGAGGACCTAGGCCCAGCTACACACCCATTGGACCTTGGAATGATATACTAAGGTAACTTCTGACACCAATTCCATGCCGGACAGTCGTAATTTCGCACCCTCAGGATGATTGCTATCTATCAGTTAGGTGAAAGTAATTGGTGTGAAAAATGCACCAATACCAGAGATGGTAAAGCTAAATCTAGGGGTTGAAGATTTTTGAAAACCATGTGTGCATGCTTTAAAGACATAGACACAGGTTGCTAAATTCTTTGTACTCCTCCTGATGGTCCAGAATATGTTTGTTTTGTGTAGCAGAGGCAAATGTCTTGTATATTGAATTGGTGTAGCTCCTCAAAATTCTTGCTTGCACTATTAGCAAGAATAGGTTGTTTCTTGTAGGAAGAATAGGATTGGTGCGCTCACGACATACTAGAAGAGTGCAACTGCAGTGGATGACGAGGACCGCTAGCGTAACATACTCCCTTTGGACCTTGGAGGAACACATTAAGGTAAAAGTAAATTTTCAAAGCATTTTCATGCCGGACAGTTGGAATTTCTGGACCATTAGGTGGTTTAATATCTTTCAGTGAGGCAAAAGTAATTGGTGTGAAAATGAAATCCGGCAATTCTGGAGATGGCTAGCTGGCTATACCGCATTGAAGAGGGCCATTTTTATATCATGTGTGCATGCTTTAAAGACATAGACACAGGTTGCTAAATTCTTTGTACTCCTCCTGATGGTCCAGAATATGTTTGTTTTGTGTAGCAGAGGCAAATGTCTTGTATATTGAATTGGTGTAGCTCCTCAAAATTCTTGCTTGCACTATTAGCAAGAATAGGTTGTTTCTTGTAGGAAGAATAGGATTGGTGCGCTTATGATATACTGGAAGAGTGCAACTGCAGTGGATGACGAGGACGCGCTAAGTAACATACTCCTTTTGGACCTTGGAGGAACACATTAAGGTAAAAGTAAATTTTCAAAGCATTTTCATGCCGGACAGTTGGAATTTCTGGACCATCAGGTGGTTTGATATCTTTCACTGAGGTGAAAGTAATTGGTGTGAAAAATGCACCAATTCTGGAGATGGATAGCTGGCTGCATGGTTTGAAGGCCCACATAAATGTTAAAATCATTTTCCTCACCCTGATGGTCCAGAATTTTTTGTTATGTGTAGCCGAGGCGAATGTCTTCTACTTCGATTCGGTGTTGCGCCTCAAATTCTTGCTTGCACGGTGAGCAAGAATAGATGGTTTTTTGTAGGAGTCATAGGACCCTGCCATTTGACTTTGCACGAACTGGATGACCCAACTTGGGCTATGTGGAAGACCCTGACAGTGGACTTTAGATCGTGCAAAGGACCCAGTTGCTAGAATTTGGACCAAGTGCAGATCCTCGCCGCTGGATTTTTAACCATGTGGAAGACCCCGCCGCTGGATTTTAAACTGCGTGGAGAAGTCAGTCGCTGTATTTTGCACCGCATGGAGCTCCCCGCCTCTGGATTTTTGGCCAACTGGAGGACCCCACCGCTGGATTTTTCACTAAGTGGTGGATCCACTTTGAATCTGCATTGTGCCCAAATTCTTGCTTGCAATGTGGGCAAGGCTAGGTTGTTTCTTGTAGATAGAAGAGGATTTCAATACTTGTAAAGACAGTATGAGTGGGACTGCAATGCACGAAGAGGACCTAGGCCCAGCTACACACCCATTGGACCTTGGAATGATATACTAAGGTAACTTCTGACACCAATTCCATGCCGGACAGTCGTAATTTCGCACCCTCAGGATGATTGCTATCTATCAGTTAGGTGAAAGTAATTGGTGTGAAAATGCACCAATACCAGAGATGGTAAAGCTAAATCTAGGGGGTTGAAGATTTTTGAAAACCATGTGTGCATGCTTTAAAGACATAGACACAGGTTGCTAAATTCTTTGTACTCCTCCTGATGGTCCAGAATATGTTTGTTTTGTGTAGCAGAGGCAAATGTCTTGTATATTGAATTGGTGTAGCTCCTCAAAATTCTTGCTTGCACTATTAGCAAGAATAGGTTGTTTCTTGTAGGAAGAATAGGATTGGTGCGCTCACGACATACTAGAAGAGTGCAACTGCAGTGGATGACGAGGACTGCGCTAAGTAACATACTCCCTTTGGACCTTGGAGGAACACATTAAGGTAAAAGTAAATTTTCAAAGCATTTTCATGCCGGACAGTTGGAATTTCTGGACCATTAGGTGGTTTAATATCTTTCAGTGAGGCAAAAGTAATTGGTGTGAAAATGAAATCCGGCAATTCTGGAGATGGCTAGCTGGCTATACCGCATTGAAGAGGGACATTTTTATATCATGTGTGCATGCTTTAAAGACATAGACACAGGTTGCTAAATTCTTTGTACTCCTCCTGATGGTCCAGAATATGTTTGTTTTGTGTAGCAG
This sequence comes from Bufotes viridis, assembly GCA_033119425.1. Taxonomy (NCBI): domain Eukaryota; kingdom Metazoa; phylum Chordata; class Amphibia; order Anura; family Bufonidae; genus Bufotes; species Bufotes viridis. The sequence goes on along the minus strand of JAKVIS010002456.1, from coordinate 16,338 downwards.
AGGCAAATGTCTTGTATATTGAATTGGTGTAGCTCCTCAAAATTCTTGCTTGCACTATTAGCAAGAATAGGTTGTTTCTTGTAGGAAGAATAGGATTGGTGCGCTTATGATATACTGGAAGAGTGCAACTGCAGTGGATGACGAGGACCGCGCTGTAACATACTCCTTTTGGACCTTGGAGGAACACATTAAGGTAAAAGTAAATTTTCAAAGCATTTTCATGCCGGACAGTTGGAATTTCTGGACCATCAGGTGGTTTGATATCTTTCACTGAGGTGAAAGTAATTGGTGTGAAAAATGCACCAATTCTGGAGATGGATAGCTGGCTGCATGGTTTGAAGGCCCACATAAATGTTAAAATCATTTTCCTCACCCTGATGGTCCAGAATTTTTTGTTATGTGTAGCCGAGGCGAATGTCTTCTACTTCGATTCGGTGTTGCGCCTCAAATTCTTGCTTGCACGGTGAGCAAGAATAGATGGTTTTTTGTAGGAGTCATAGGACCCTGCCATTTGACTTTGCACGAACTGGATGACCCAACTTGGGCTATGTGGAAGACCCTGACAGTGGACTTTAGATCGTGCAAAGGACCCAGTTGCTAGAATTTGGACCAAGTGCAGATCCTCGCCGCTGGATTTTTAACCATGTGGAAGACCCCGCCGCTGGATTTTAAACTGCGTGGAGAAGTCAGTCGCTGTATTTTGCACCGCATGGAGCTCCCCGCCTCTGGATTTTTGGCCAACTGGAGGACCCCACCGCTGGATTTTTCACTAAGTGGTGGATCCACTTTGAATCTGCATTGTGCCCAAATTCTTGCTTGCAATGTGGGCAAGGCTAGGTTGTTTCTTGTAGATAGAAGAGGATTTCAATACTTGTAAAGACAGTATGAGTGGGACTGCAATGCACGAAGAGGACCTAGGCCCAGCTACACACCCATTGGACCTTGGAATGATATACTAAGGTAACTTCTGACACCAATTCCATGCCGGACAGTCGTAATTTCGCACCCTCAGGATGATTGCTATCTATCAGTTAGGTGAAAGTAATTGGTGTGAAAAATGCACCAATACCAGAGATGGTAAAGCTAAATCTAGGGGTTGAAGATTTTTGAAAACCATGTGTGCATGCTTTAAAGACATAGACACAGGTTGCTAAATTCTTTGTACTCCTCCTGATGGTCCAGAATATGTTTGTTTTGTGTAGCAGAGGCAAATGTCTTGTATATTGAATTGGTGTAGCTCCTCAAAATTCTTGCTTGCACTATTAGCAAGAATAGGTTGTTTCTTGTAGGAAGAATAGGATTGGTGCGCTCACGACATACTAGAAGAGTGCAACTGCAGTGGATGACGAGGACCGCGCTGCGAACATACTCCCTTTGGACCTTGGAGGAACACATTAAGGTAAAAGTAAATTTTCAAAGCATTTTCATGCCGGACAGTTGGAATTTCTGGACCATTAGGTGGTTTAATATCTTTCAGTGAGGCAAAAGTAATTGGTGTGAAAATGAAATCCGGCAATTCTGGAGATGGCTAGCTGGCTATACCGCATTGAAGAGGGACATTTTTATATCATGTGTGCATGCTTTAAAGACATAGACACAGGTTGCTAAATTCTTTGTACTCCTCCTGATGGTCCAGAATATGTTTGTTTTGTGTAGCAGAGGCAAATGTCTTGTATATTGAATTGGTGTAGCTCCTCAAAATTCTTGCTTGCACTATTAGCAAGAATAGGTTGTTTCTTGTAGGAAGAATAGGATTGGTGCGCTTATGATATACTGGAAGAGTGCAACTGCAGTGGATGACGAGGACCGCGTTGCGAACATACTCCTTTTGGACCTTGGAGGAACACATTAAGGTAAAAGTAAATTTTCAAAGCATTTTCATGCCGGACAGTTGGAATTTCTGGACCATCAGGTGGTTTGATATCTTTCACTGAGGTGAAAGTAATTGGTGTGAAAAATGCACCAATTCTGGAGATGGATAGCTGGCTGCATGGTTTGAAGGCCCACATAAATGTTAAAATCATTTTCCTCACCCTGATGGTCCAGAATTTTTTGTTATGTGTAGCCGAGGCGAATGTCTTCTACTTCGATTCGGTGTTGCGCCCCAAATTCTTGCTTGCACGGTGAGCAAGAATAGATGTTTTTTGTAGGAGTCATAGGACCCTGCCATTTGACTTTGCACGAACTGGATGACCCAACTTGGGCTATGTGGAAGACCCTGACAGTGGACTTTAGATCGTGCAAAGGACCCAGTTGCTAGAATTTGGACCAAGTGCAGATCCTCGCCGCTGGATTTTTAACCATGTGGAAGACCCCGCCGCTGGATTTTAAACTGCGTGGAGAAGTCAGTCGCTGTATTTTGCACCGCATGGAGCTCCCGCCTCTGGATTTTTGGCCAACTGGAGGACCCCACCGCTGGATTTTTCACTAAGTGGTGGATCCACTTTGAATCTGCATTGTGCCCAAATTCTTGCTTGCAATGTGGGCAAGGCTAGGTTGTTTCTTGTAGATAGAAGAGGATTTCAATACTTGTAAAGACAGTATGAGTGGGACTGCAATGCACGAAGAGGACCTAGGCCCAGCTACACACCCATTGGACCTTGGAATGATATACTAAGGTAACTTCTGACACCAATTCCATGCCGGACAGTCGTAATTTCGCACCCTCAGGATGATTGCTATCTATCAGTTAGGTGAAAGTAATTGGTGTGAAAAATGCACCAATACCAGAGATGGTAAAGCTAAATCTAGGGGGTTGAAGATTTTTGAAAACCATGTGTGCATGCTTTAAAGACATAGACACAGGTTGCTAAATTCTTTGTACTCCTCCTGATGGTCCAGAATATGTTTGTTTTGTGTAGCAGAGGCAAATGTCTTGTATATTGAATTGGTGTAGCTCCTCAAAATTCTTGCTTGCACTATTAGCAAGAATAGGTTGTTTCTTGTAGGAAGAATAGGATTGGTGCGCTCACGACATACTAGAAGAGTGCAACTGCAGTGGATGACGAGGACCGCGTTGCGAACATACTCCCTTTGGACCTTGGAGGAACACATTAAGGTAAAAGTAAATTTTCAAAGCATTTTCATGCCGGACAGTTGGAATTTCTGGACCATTAGGTGGTTTAATATCTTTCAGTGAGGCAAAAGTAATTGGTGTGAAAATGAAATCCGGCAATTCTGGAGATGGCTAGCTGGCTATACCGCATTGAAGAGGGACATTTTTATATCATGTGTGCATGCTTTAAAGACATAGACACAGGTTGCTAAATTCTTTGTACTCCTCCTGATGGTCCAGAATATGTTTGTTTTGTGTAGCAGAGGCAAATGTCTTGTATATTGAATTGGTGTAGCTCCTCAAAATTCTTGCTTGCACTATTAGCAAGAATAGGTTGTTTCTTGTAGGAAGAATAGGATTGGTGCGCTTATGATATACTGGAAGAGTGCAACTGCAGTGGATGACGAGGACCGCGTTGCGAACATACTCCTTTTGGACCTTGGAGGAACACATTAAGGTAAAAGTAAATTTTCAAAGCATTTTCATGCCGGACAGTTGGAATTTCTGGACCATCAGGTGGTTTGATATCTTTCACTGAGGTGAAAGTAATTGGTGTGAAAAATGCACCAATTCTGGAGATGGATAGCTGGCTGCATGGTTTGAAGGCCCACATAAATGTTAAAATCATTTTCCTCACCCTGATGGTCCAGAATTTTTTGTTATGTGTAGCCGAGGCGAATGTCTTCTACTTCGATTCGGTGTTGCGCCCCAAATTCTTGCTTGCACGGTGAGCAAGAATAGATGGTTTTTTGTAGGAGTCATAGGACCCTGCCATTTGACTTTGCACGAACTGGATGACCCAACTTGGGCTATGTGGAAGACCCTGACAGTGGACTTTAGATCGTGCAAAGGACCCAGTTGCTAGAATTTGGACCAAGTGCAGATCCTCGCCGCTGGATTTTTAACCATGTGGAAGACCCCGCCGCTGGATTTTAAACTGCGTGGAGAAGTCAGTCGCTGTATTTTGCACCGCATGGAGCTCCCCGCCTCTGGATTTTTGGCCAACTGGAGGACCCCACCGCTGGATTTTTCACTAAGTGGTGGATCCACTTTGAATCTGCATTGTGCCCAAATTCTTGCTTGCAATGTGGGCAAGGCTAGGTTGTTTCTTGTAGATAGAAGAGGATTTCAATACTTGTAAAGACAGTATGAGTGGGACTGCAATGCACGAAGAGGACCTAGGCCCAGCTACACACCCATTGGACCTTGGAATGATATACTAAGGTAACTTCTGACACCAATTCCATGCCGGACAGTCGTAATTTCGCACCCTCAGGATGATTGCTATCTATCAGTTAGGTGAAAGTAATTGGTGTGAAAAATGCACCAATACCAGAGATGGTAAAGCTAAATCTAGGGGTTGAAGATTTTTGAAAACCATGTGTGCATGCTTTAAAGACATAGACACAGGTTGCTAAATTCTTTGTACTCCTCCTGATGGTCCAGAATATGTTTGTTTTGTGTAGCAGAGGCAAATGTCTTGTATATTGAATTGGTGTAGCTCCTCAAAATTCTTGCTTGCACTATTAGCAAGAATAGGTTGTTTCTTGTAGGAAGAATAGGATTGGTGCGCTTATGATATACTGGAAGAGTGCAACTGCAGTGGATGACGAGGACCGCGTTGCGAACATACTCCTTTTGGACCTTGGAGGAACACATTAAGGTAAAAGTAAATTTTCAAAGCATTTTCATGCCGGACAGTTGGAATTTCTGGACCATCAGGTGGTTTGATATCTTTCACTGAGGTGAAAGTAATTGGTGTGAAAAATGCACCAATTCTGGAGATGGATAGCTGGCTGCATGGTTTGAAGGCCCACATAAATGTTAAAATCATTTTCCTCACCCTGATGGTCCAGAATTTTTTGTTATGTGTAGCCGAGGCGAATGTCTTCTACTTCGATTCGGTGTTGCGCCCCAAATTCTTGCTTGCACGGTGAGCAAGAATAGATGGTTTTTGTAGGAGTCATAGGACCCTGCCATTTGACTTTGCACGAACTGGATGACCCAACTTGGGCTATGTGGAAGACCCTGACAGTGGACTTTAGATCGTGCAAAGGACCCAGTTGCTAGAATTTGGACCAAGTGCAGATCCTCGCCGCTGGATTTTTAACCATGTGGAAGACCCCGCCGCTGGATTTTAAACTGCGTGGAGAAGTCAGTCGCTGTATTTTGCACCGCATGGAGCTCCCCGCCTCTGGATTTTTGGCCAACTGGAGGACCCCACCGCTGGATTTTTCACTAAGTGGTGGATCCACTTTGAATCTGCATTGTGCCCAAATTCTTGCTTGCAATGTGGGCAAGGCTAGGTTGTTTCTTGTAGATAGAAGAGGATTTCAATACTTGTAAAGACAGTATGAGTGGGACTGCAATGCACGAAGAGGACCTAGGCCCAGCTACACACCCATTGGACCTTGGAATGATATACTAAGGTAACTTCTGACACCAATTCCATGCCGGACAGTCGTAATTTCGCACCCTCAGGATGATTGCTATCTATCAGTTAGGTGAAAGTAATTGGTGTGAAAAATGCACCAATACCAGAGATGGTAAAGCTAAATCTAGGGGGTTGAAGATTTTTGAAAACCATGTGTGCATGCTTTAAAGACATAGACACAGGTTGCTAAATTCTTTGTACTCCTCCTGATGGTCCAGAATATGTTTGTTTTGTGTAGCAGAGGCAAATGTCTTGTATATTGAATTGGTGTAGCTCCTCAAAATTCTTGCTTGCACTATTAGCAAGAATAGGTTGTTTCTTGTAGGAAGAATAGGATTGGTGCGCTCACGACATACTAGAAGAGTGCAACTGCAGTGGATGACGAGGACCGCGTTACGAACATACTCCCTTTGGACCTTGGAGGAACACATTAAGGTAAAAGTAAATTTTCAAAGCATTTTCATGCCGGACAGTTGGAATTTCTGGACCATTAGGTGGTTTAATATCTTTCAGTGAGGCAAAAGTAATTGGTGTGAAAATGAAATCCGGCAATTCTGGAGATGGCTAGCTGGCTATACCGCATTGAAGAGGGACATTTTTACATCATGTGTGCATGCTTTAAAGACATAGACACAGGTTGCTAAATTCTTTGTACTCCTCCTGATGGTCCAGAATATGTTTGTTTTGTGTAGCAGAGGCAAATGTCTTGTATATTGAATTGGTGTAGCTCCTCAAAATTCTTGCTTGCACTATTAGCAAGAATAGGTTGTTTCTTGTAGGAAGAATAGGATTGGTGCGCTTATGATATACTGGAAGAGTGCAACTGCAGTGGATGACGAGGACCGCGTTGCGAACATACTCCTTTTGGACCTTGGAGGAACACATTAAGGTAAAAGTAAATTTTCAAAGCATTTTCATGCCGGACAGTTGGAATTTCTGGACCATCAGGTGGTTTGATATCTTTCACTGAGGTGAAAGTAATTGGTGTGAAAAATGCACCAATTCTGGAGATGGATAGCTGGCTGCATGGTTTGAAGGCCCACATAAATGTTAAAATCATTTTCCTCACCCTGATGGTCCAGAATTTTTTTGTTATGTGTAGCCGAGGCGAATGTCTTCTACTTCGATTCGGTGTTGCGCCCCAAATTCTTGCTTGCACGGTGAGCAAGAATAGATGGTTTTTTGTAGGAGTCATAGGACCCTGCCATTTGACTTTGCACGAACTGGATGACCCAACTTGGGCTATGTGGAAGACCCTGACAGTGGACTTTAGATCGTGCAAAGGACCCAGTTGCTAGAATTTGGACCAAGTGCAGATCCTCGCCGCTGGATTTTTAACCATGTGGAAGACCCCGCCGCTGGATTTTAAACTGCGTGGAGAAGTCAGTCGCTGTATTTTGCACCGCATGGAGCTCCCCGCCTCTGGATTTTTGGCCAACTGGAGGACCCCACCGCTGGATTTTTCACTAAGTGGTGGATCCACTTTGAATCTGCATTGTGCCCAAATTCTTGCTTGCAATGTGGGCAAGGCTAGGTTGTTTCTTGTAGATAGAAGAGGATTTCAATACTTGTAAAGACAGTATGAGTGGGACTGCAATGCACGAAGAGGACCTAGGCCCAGCTACACACCCATTGGACCTTGGAATGATATACTAAGGTAACTTCTGACACCAATTCCATGCCGGACAGTCGTAATTTCGCACCCTCAGGATGATTGCTATCTATCAGTTAGGTGAAAGTAATTGGTGTGAAAAATGCACCAATACCAGAGATGGTAAAGCTAAATCTAGGGGGTTGAAGATTTTTGAAAACCATGTGTGCATGCTTTAAAGACATAGACACAGGTTGCTAAATTCTTTGTACTCCTCCTGATGGTCCAGAATATGTTTGTTTTGTGTAGCAGAGGCAAATGTCTTGTATATTGAATTGGTGTAGCTCCTCAAAATTCTTGCTTGCACTATTAGCAAGAATAGGTTGTTTCTTGTAGGAAGAATAGGATTGGTGCGCTTATGACATACTGGAAGAGTGCAACTGCAGTGGATGACGAGGACTGCGTTGCGTAACATACTCCTTTTGGACCTTGGAGGAACACATTAAGGTAAAAGTAAATTTTCAAAGCATTTTCATGCCGGACAGTTGGAATTTCTGGACCATCAGGTGGTTTGATATCTTTCACTGAGGTGAAAGTAATTGGTGTGAAAAATGCACCAATTCTGGAGATGGATAGCTGGCTGCATGGTTTGAAGGCCCACATAAATGTTAAAATCATTTTCCTCACCCTGATGGTCCAGAATTTTTTTGTTATGTGTAGCCGAGGCGAATGTCTTCTACTTCGATTCGGTGTTGCGCCTCAAATTCTTGCTTGCACGGTGAGCAAGAATAGATGTTTTTTGTAGGAGTCATAGGACCCTGCCATTTGACTTTGCACGAACTGGATGACCCAACTTGGGCTATGTGGAAGACCCTGACAGTGGACTTTAGATCGTGCAAAGGACCCAGTTGCTAGAATTTGGACCAAGTGCAGATCCTCGCCGCTGGATTTTTAACCATGTGGAAGACCCCGCCGCTGGATTTTAAACTGCGTGGAGAAGTCAGTCGCTGTATTTTGCACCGCATGGAGCTCCCCGCCTCTGGATTTTTGGCCAACTGGAGGACCCCACCGCTGGATTTTTCACTAAGTGGTGGATCCACTTTGAATCTGCATTGTGCCCAAATTCTTGCTTGCAATGTGGGCAAGGCTAGGTTGTTTCTTGTAGATAGAAGAGGATTTCAATACTTGTAAAGACAGTATGAGTGGGACTGCAATGCACGAAGAGGACCTAGGCCCAGCTACACACCCATTGGACCTTGGAATGATATACTAAGGTAACTTCTGACACCAATTCCATGCCGGACAGTCGTAATTTCGCACCCTCAGGATGATTGCTATCTATCAGTTAGGTGAAAGTAATTGGTGTGAAAAATGCACCAATACCAGAGATGGTAAAGCTAAATCTAGGGGTTGAAGATTTTTGAAAACCATGTGTGCATGCTTTAAAGACATAGACACAGGTTGCTAAATTCTTTGTACTCCTCCTGATGGTCCAGAATATGTTTGTTTTGTGTAGCAGAGGCAAATGTCTTGTATATTGAATTGGTGTAGCTCCTCAAAATTCTTGCTTGCACTATTAGCAAGAATAGGTTGTTTCTTGTAGGAAGAATAGGATTGGTGCGCTCACGACATACTAGAAGAGTGCAACTGCAGTGGATGACGAGGACAGCGTTGCGAACATACTCCCTTTGGACCTTGGAGGAACACATTAAGGTAAAAGTAAATTTTCAAAGCATTTTCATGCCGGACAGTTGGAATTTCTGGACCATTAGGTGGTTTAATATCTTTCAGTGAGGCAAAAGTAATTGGTGTGAAAATGAAATCCGGCAATTCTGGAGATGGCTAGCTGGCTATACCGCATTGAAGAGGGCCATTTTTATATCATGTGTGCATGCTTTAAAGACATAGACACAGGTTGCTAAATTCTTTGTACTCCTCCTGATGGTCCAGAATATGTTTGTTTTGTGTAGCAGAGGCAAATGTCTTGTATATTGAATTGGTGTAGCTCCTCAAAATTCTTGCTTGCACTATTAGCAAGAATAGGTTGTTTCTTGTAGGAAGAATAGGATTGGTGCGCTTATGATATACTGGAAGAGTGCAACTGCAGTGGATGACGAGGACCGCGTAGTAACATACTCCTTTTGGACCTTGGAGGAACACATTAAGGTAAAAGTAAATTTTCAAAGCATTTTCATGCCGGACAGTTGGAATTTCTGGACCATCAGGTGGTTTGATATCTTTCACTGAGGTGAAAGTAATTGGTGTGAAAAATGCACCAATTCTGGAGATGGATAGCTGGCTGCATGGTTTGAAGGCCCACATAAATGTTAAAATCATTTTCCTCACCCTGATGGTCCAGAATTTTTTTGTTATGTGTAGCCGAGGCGAATGTCTTCTACTTCGATTCGGTGTTGCGCCCCAAATTCTTGCTTGCACGGTGAGCAAGAATAGATGGTTTTTTGTAGGAGTCATAGGACCCTGCCATTTGACTTTGCACGAACTGGATGACCCAACTTGGGCTATGTGGAAGACCCTGACAGTGGACTTTAGATCGTGCAAAGGACCCAGTTGCTAGAATTTGGACCAAGTGCAGATCCTCGCCGCTGGATTTTTAACCATGTGGAAGACCCCGCCGCTGGATTTTAAACTGCGTGGAGAAGTCAGTCGCTGTATTTTGCACCGCATGGAGCTCCCCGCCTCTGGATTTTTGGCCAACTGGAGGACCCCACCGCTGGATTTTTCACTAAGTGGTGGATCCACTTTGAATCTGCATTGTGCCCAAATTCTTGCTTGCAATGTGGGCAAGGCTAGGTTGTTTCTTGTAGATAGAAGAGGATTTCAATACTTGTAAAGACAGTATGAGTGGGACTGCAATGCACGAAGAGGACCTAGGCCCAGCTACACACCCATTGGACCTTGGAATGATATACTAAGGTAACTTCTGACACCAATTCCATGCCGGACAGTCGTAATTTCGCACCCTCAGGATGATTGCTATCTATCAGTTAGGTGAAAGTAATTGGTGTGAAAAATGCACCAATACCAGAGATGGTAAAGCTAAATCTAGGGGTTGAAGATTTTTGAAAACCATGTGTGCATGCTTTAAAGACATAGACACAGGTTGCTAAATTCTTTGTACTCCTCCTGATGGTCCAGAATATGTTTGTTTTGTGTAGCAGAGGCAAATGTCTTGTATATTGAATTGGTGTAGCTCCTCAAAATTCTTGCTTGCACTATTAGCAAGAATAGGTTGTTTCTTGTAGGAAGAATAGGATTGGTGCGCTCACGACATACTAGAAGAGTGCAACTGCAGTGGATGACGAGGACCGCGTTACGTAACATACTCCCTTTGGACCTTGGAGGAACACATTAAGGTAAAAGTAAATTTTCAAAGCATTTTCATGCCGGACAGTTGGAATTTCTGGACCATTAGGTGGTTTAATATCTTTCAGTAAGGCAAAAGTAATTGGTGTGAAAATGAAATCCGGCAATTCTGGAGATGGCTAGCTGGCTATACCGCATTGAAGAGGGCCATTTTTTATATCATGTGTGCATGCTTTAAAGACATAGACACAGGTTGCTAAATTCTTTGTACTCCTCCTGATGGTCCAGAATATGTTTGTTTTGTGTAGCAGAGGCAAATGTCTTGTATATTGAATTGGTGTAGCTCCTCAAAATTCTTGCTTGCACTATTAGCAAGAATAGGTTGTTTCTTGTAGGAAGAATAGGATTGGTGCGCTTATGATATACAGTACTGGAAGAGTGCAACTGCAGTGGATGACGAGGACGCGTTGCGTAACATACTCCTTTTGGACCTTGGAGGAACACATTAAGGTAAAAGTAAATTTTCAAAGCATTTTCATGCCGGACAGTTGGAATTTCTGGACCATCAGGTGGTTTGATATCTTTCACTGAGGTGAAAGTAATTGGTGTGAAAAATGCACCAATTCTGGAGATGGATAGCTGGCTGCATGGTTTGAAGGCCCACATAAATGTTAAAATCATTTTCCTCACCCTGATGGTCCAGAATTTTTTTGTTATGTGTAGCCGAGGCGAATGTCTTCTACTTCGATTCGGTGTTGCGCCTCAAATTCTTGCTTGCACGGTGAGCAAGAATAGATGTTTTTTGTAGGAGTCATAGGACCCTGCCATTTGACTTTGCACGAACTGGATGACCCAACTTGGGCTATGTGGAAGACCCTGACAGTGGACTTTAGATCGTGCAAAGGACCCAGTTGCTAGAATTTGGACCAAGTGCAGATCCTCGCCGCTGGATTTTTAACCATGTGGAAGACCCCGCCGCTGGATTTTAAACTGCGTGGAGAAGTCAGTCGCTGTATTTTGCACCGCATGGAGCTCCCCGCCTCTGGATTTTTGGCCAACTGGAGGACCCCACCGCTGGATTTTTCACTAAGTGGTGGATCCACTTTGAATCTGCATTGTGCCCAAATTCTTGCTTGCAATGTGGGCAAGGCTAGGTTGTTTCTTGTAGATAGAAGAGGATTTCAATACTTGTAAAGACAGTATGAGTGGGACTGCAATGCACGAAGAGGACCTAGGCCCAGCTACACACCCATTGGACCTTGGAATGATATACTAAGGTAACTTCTGACACCAATTCCATGCCGGACAGTCGTAATTTCGCACCCTCAGGATGATTGCTATCTATCAGTTAGGTGAAAGTAATTGGTGTGAAAATGCACCAATACCAGAGATGGTAAAGCTAAATCTAGGGGGTTGAAGATTTTTGAAAACCATGTGTGCATGCTTTAAAGACATAGACACAGGTTGCTAAATTCTTTGTACTCCTCCTGATGGTCCAGAATATGTTTGTTTTGTGTAGCAGAGGCAAATGTCTTGTATATTGAATTGGTGTAGCTCCTCAAAATTCTTGCTTGCACTATTAGCAAGAATAGGTTGTTTCTTGTAGGAAGAATAGGATTGGTGCGCTCACGACATACTAGAAGAGTGCAACTGCAGTGGATGACGAGGACACGCTGCGTAACATACTCCCTTTGGACCTTGGAGGAACACATTAAGGTAAAAGTAAATTTTCAAAGCATTTTCATGCCGGACAGTTGGAATTTCTGGACCATTAGGTGGTTTAATATCTTTCAGTGAGGCAAAAGTAATTGGTGTGAAAATGAAATCCGGCAATTCTGGAGATGGCTAGCTGGCTATACCGCATTGAAGAGGGCCATTTTTTATATCATGTGTGCATGCTTTAAAGACATAGACACAGGTTGCTAAATTCTTTGTACTCCTCCTGATGGTCCAGAATATGTTTGTTTTGTGTAGCAGAGGCAAATGTCTTGTATATTGAATTGGTGTAGCTCCTCAAAATTCTTGCTTGCACTATTAGCAAGAATAGGTTGTTTCTTGTAGGAAGAATAGGATTGGTGCGCTTATGATATACTGGAAGAGTGCAACTGCAGTGGATGACGAGGACGCGCTGCGTAACATACTCCTTTTGGACCTTGGAGGAACACATTAAGGTAAAAGTAAATTTTCAAAGCATTTTCATGCCGGACAGTTGGAATTTCTGGACCATCAGGTGGTTTGATATCTTTCACTGAGGTGAAAGTAATTGGTGTGAAAATGCACCAATTCTGGAGATGGATAGCTGGCTGCATGGTTTGAAGGCCCACATAAATGTTAAAATCATTTTCCTCACCCTGATGGTCCAGAATTTTTTGTTATGTGTAGCCGAGGCGAATGTCTTCTACTTCGATTCGGTGTTGCGCCCCAAATTCTTGCTTGCACGGTGAGCAAGAATAGATGTTTTTTGTAGGAGTCATAGGACCCTGCCATTTGACTTTGCACGAACTGGATGACCCAACTTGGGCTATGTGGAAGACCCTGACAGTGGACTTTAGATCGTGCAAAGGACCCAGTTGCTAGAATTTGGACCAAGTGCAGATCCTCGCCGCTGGATTTTTAACCATGTGGAAGACCCCGCCGCTGGATTTTAAACTGCGTGGAGAAGTCAGTCGCTGTATTTTGCACCGCATGGAGCTCCCCGCCTCTGGATTTTTGGCCAACTGGAGGACCCCACCGCTGGATTTTTCACTAAGTGGTGGATCCACTTTGAATCTGCATTGTGCCCAAATTCTTGCTTGCAATGTGGGCAAGGCTAGGTTGTTTCTTGTAGATAGAAGAGGATTTCAATACTTGTAAAGACAGTATGAGTGGGACTGCAATGCACGAAGAGGACCTAGGCCCAGCTACACACCCATTGGACCTTGGAATGATATACTAAGGTAACTTCTGACACCAATTCCATGCCGGACAGTCGTAATTTCGCACCCTCAGGATGATTGCTATCTATCAGTTAGGTGAAAGTAATTGGTGTGAAAAATGCACCAATACCAGAGATGGTAAAGCTAAATCTAGGGGTTGAAGATTTTTGAAAACCATGTGTGCATGCTTTAAAGACATAGACACAGGTTGCTAAATTCTTTGTACTCCTCCTGATGGTCCAGAATATGTTTGTTTTGTGTAGCAGAGGCAAATGTCTTGTATATTGAATTGGTGTAGCTCCTCAAAATTCTTGCTTGCACTATTAGCAAGAATAGGTTGTTTCTTGTAGGAAGAATAGGATTGGTGCGCTCACGACATACTAGAAGAGTGCAACTGCAGTGGATGACGAGGACCGCGTTGCGAACATACTCCCTTTGGACCTTGGAGGAACACATTAAGGTAAAAGTAAATTTTCAAAGCATTTTCATGCCGGACAGTTGGAATTTCTGGACCATTAGGTGGTTTAATATCTTTCAGTGAGGCAAAAGTAATTGGTGTGAAAATGAAATCCGGCAATTCTGGAGATGGCTAGCTGGCTATACCGCATTGAAGAGGGCCATTTTTTATATCATGTGTGCATGCTTTAAAGACATAGACACAGGTTGCTAAATTCTTTGTACTCCTCCTGATGGTCCAGAATATGTTTGTTTTGTGTAGCAGAGGCAAATGTCTTGTATATTGAATTGGTGTAGCTCCTCAAAATTCTTGCTTGCACTATTAGCAAGAATAGGTTGTTTCTTGTAGGAAGAATAGGATTGGTGCGCTTATGATATACAGTACTGGAAGAGTGCAACTGCAGTGGATGACGAGGACCGCGTTGCGAACATACTCCTTTTGGACCTTGGAGGAACACATTAAGGTAAAAGTAAATTTTCAAAGCATTTTCATGCCGGACAGTTGGAATTTCTGGACCATCAGGTGGTTTGATATCTTTCACTGAGGTGAAAGTAATTGGTGTGAAAAATGCACCAATTCTGGAGATGGATAGCTGGCTGCATGGTTTGAAGGCCCACATAAATGTTAAAATCATTTTCCTCACCCTGATGGTCCAGAATTTTTTGTTATGTGTAGCCGAGGCGAATGTCTTCTACTTCGATTCGGTGTTGCGCCTCAAATTCTTGCTTGCACGGTGAGCAAGAATAGATGTTTTTTGTAGGAGTCATAGGACCCTGCCATTTGACTTTGCACGAACTGGATGACCCAACTTGGGCTATGTGGAAGACCCTGACAGTGGACTTTAGATCGTGCAAAGGACCCAGTTGCTAGAATTTGGACCAAGTGCAGATCCTCGCCGCTGGATTTTTAACCATGTGGAAGACCCCGCCGCTGGATTTTAAACTGCGTGGAGAAGTCAGTCGCTGTATTTTGCACCGCATGGAGCTCCCCGCCTCTGGATTTTTGGCCAACTGGAGGACCCCACCGCTGGATTTTTCACTAAGTGGTGGATCCACTTTGAATCTGCATTGTGCCCAAATTCTTGCTTGCAATGTGGGCAAGGCTAGGTTGTTTCTTGTAGATAGAAGAGGATTTCAATACTTGTAAAGACAGTATGAGTGGGACTGCAATGCACGAAGAGGACCTAGGCCCAGCTACACACCCATTGGACCTTGGAATGATATACTAAGGTAACTTCTGACACCAATTCCATGCCGGACAGTCGTAATTTCGCACCCTCAGGATGATTGCTATCTATCAGTTAGGTGAAAGTAATTGGTGTGAAAATGCACCAATACCAGAGATGGTAAAGCTAAATCTAGGGGTTGAAGATTTTTGAAAACCATGTGTGCATGCTTTAAAGACATAGACACAGGTTGCTAAATTCTTTGTACTCCTCCTGATGGTCCAGAATATGTTTGTTTTGTGTAGCGGAGGCAAATGTCTTGTATATTGAATTGGTGTAGCTCCTCAAAATTCTTGCTTGCACTATTAGCAAGAATAGGTTGTTTCTTGTAGGAAGAATAGGATTGGTGCGCTCACGACATACTAGAAGAGTGCAACTGCAGTGGATGACGAGGACGCGTTGCGAACATACTCCCTTTGGACCTTGGAGGAACACATTAAGGTAAAAGTAAATTTTCAAAGCATTTTCATGCCGGACAGTTGGAATTTCTGGACCATTAGGTGGTTTAATATCTTTCAGTGAGGCAAAAGTAATTGGTGTGAAAATGAAATCCGGCAATTCTGGAGATGGCTAGCTGGCTATACCGCATTGAAGAGGGACATTTTTATATCATGTGTGCATGCTTTAAAGACATAGACACAGGTTGCTAAATTCTTTGTACTCCTCCTGATGGTCCAGAATATGTTTGTTTTGTGTAGCAGAGGCAAATGTCTTGTATATTGAATTGGTGTAGCTCCTCAAAATTCTTGCTTGCACTATTAGCAAGAATAGGTTGTTTCTTGTAGGAAGAATAGGATTGGTGCGCTCATGATATACGTAGGAAGAGTGCAACTGCAGTGGATGACGAGGACTAAGGCTAAGTAACATACTCCCTTTGGACCTTGGAGGAACACATTAAGGTAAAAGTAAATTTTCAAAGCATTTTCATGCCGGACAGTTGGAATTTCTGGACCATCAGGTGGTTTGATATCTTTCACTGAGGTGAAAGTACTGGTGTGAAAATGCACCAATTCTGGAGATGGATAGCTGGCTGCATGGTTTGAAGGCCCACATAAATGTTAAAATCATTTTCCTCACCCTGATGGTCCAGAATTTTTTTGTTATGTGTAGCCGAGGCGAATGTCTTCTACTCGATTCGGTGTTGCGCCCCGAAATTCTTGCTTGCACGGTGAGCAAGAATAGATGGTTTTTTGTAGGAGCTCATAGGACCCTGCCATTTGACTTTGCACTGAACTGGATGACCCAACTTGGGCTATGTGGAAGACCCTGACAGTGGACTTTAGATCGTGCAAAGGACCCAGTTGCTAGAATTTGGACCAAGTGCAGATCCTGCGCTG
>JAKVIS010002455.1:0-22751 GCA_033119425.1 Bufotes viridis | reverse complement strand
TTAGAACCATGCACACACTTGCTTAAAGGGGTTTTCTGGGAATAAAATATTGATGACCTATCCTTTGATAGGTCATAAATATCAGATCGGTGGCGGCCTAACTTCCAGACGAGCGCTGTGGCCTCTTCATAGTATGCTAAACACAGTGCTGTACATTATATAATACCTGTGCTTGGTACTGCAGCTCAATCCCATTCAATTGAATGGGACGAGCTGCAATAAAGCCATGTGATTGATGGACATGACGTCACAGGTTGAGCTCACATAAGCACTGCGGCCTCTTCAAACCCCCACCAAGCAGATATTGATGACCTGTCCTAAGGTTAGATCATCAAAATTAATGCACACTAACTACATACAGTATACTAAGTAATGTACTGTAAGCACTAAATGCATAACTGTGCATGTGAACAGTGCATGTGTTGGATGCGAGTGATGGGATTGCATATGATAAGTGGTTTTTGTTGCATTTCCGTGTGAAAACCAGGACAAAAACCTCAGTATTAGGGCTCATACACACAGCTCTGTTTTGCGGTCCGCAAAGTGAGGATCTGCAAAACACAGATACTGGCTGAGTGCATGAGTTTTTTTTTTGTTTTTTTTTTTACTCCTTCACAAATGTGTGCTGTCCGCATCATCTGCAGCCCCAAATCGGATTTGCATCAGATTCACAAAAAATGCGGATGAAAAGTGGACTGAAACTACGTATTGGACCTGAGTAATGAAAATTCCCACGCCACAACACTAGGTTGAGGAAAAACAAAAAAAGTTTGTTTAGAAAAACCGGCCAGTCTGAACAGACATGAGAGCTGCCGGACAGCAGGATTGCTGATTAACAAGACCGCATGTGAACAAGGACCCAGCTGTAGTCCAAGAGAGACAGCATGCAACTGTCAGTGCGGTAGCAGGTATATGAAAAAATACCCCCTCATGTGTGCTGGCTCGACGCGTTTCTTGTGTCAATAACGACACATCATCAGGAGCAAGAGGGATAAGGGATGGTAGCAAGAAAACCTGCCTAAGGTACTGCCACGCTAAGTGTTCGTGGCGGCACCTGCCGGCGCTATGATGGCCGTGATACGGCCGCGTCAAGCGCTAGTTTAAATAGCAACCCACTCCTACCAGGGGAGGGGAATGGGAGGGGCCAGCGTGCGACGTCACTGGATGGCGGAATATGCGAATGCAGACAAGCAATCCGCCCACCATCTCCATGACAACATATACGCGGCCAACCGAGATCAAATAGGTAAGAGGGATCTAATGGGCAGACCTATAAAATAAGGAGGCAGCGAGCGGAGTTTGTAAAACTATCCGCCGCATGACGACACTAATAAGAGATGTCAGGGGCATAAACATGAGGCATAAGTCAAGCATATAGCAAGAATATTGCTAAGAAATATGGTGCAGCAAAGCAGGTAGTGGTGGGGACAATAGGACCTGCCAACCCCATATACAGAAGTAAAAAGGGCAGCTAAGTCCACCCCAGGTCAGTCAATAAAACAAACGTAGGAAATCCGTTCATTAAGACCATCAGGTTTGACAGTGCCCAATCTAAACGTCCATTGGGCTTCCTTGCGCAGGAGTATGTTATCAATGTCGCCGCCCCTTGGTGATGGGCACACCACATCAATCCCTTGGAACCTAATGACGGATGTTTGTTGTGGATGAAACAGATTGACATGTCTAGCTATTGGTGTGTCTTCGTTTTTACGTATATCACCAAGGTGCTCGCCAATTCTGCGGCGAAATTCCCTGATGGTCTTGCCCACGTATTGCATGCCACAAACACACGTGGCTAGATAGATGACCCCAGATGTTCTGCAATTGACAAAGCATCTGATATTATAGCATTTGGATGTCTTGGTACTGACAAATGTGTCCCCTGTTTGGATGGATGAACATGCGATGCAGCCCTTACAACAAAATGTGCCCAGGCTACGATTGGTGAGCCACGTCTGGGGGCCGGAGATTGGAACAAACTATGAACCAGACGGTCACCAAGGCTGCGCCCCTGCGATAAGTCACAGAGGGCCTTTCACTAATGCAGTCTGCAATGTCTGGATCCATACGCAAAATGTTCCAATGCCTCCTTAAGATATTCAGTATCTGTGGATTTGCTCCATCATAGGTGGCAATTAGACGTATTAGACCGTCGCCTTCCTGTTTAGGTCTGGGATTCAATAATGATTCCCTAGTCGCTGCCAATGAATGTTGGTAGGCAGATGCTAGAACCGGGAAGGATAACCCCGTTTAGTAAATCTCTGCCTTAATTCACCAGCTTTGAGATGGAAATCAGAGAGATTTGAACAGTTGCGACGGACACGCAAATATTGGCCACGAGGATCCCCCTCTTCAGAGGGACAGGATGACAACTGTCCCAATGAAGAAGGGAATTGGTGGCCGTAGTTTTGCGATGGAGACTGGTGTGCACCTGTCCAGTGCCATCCCTGCAGATGGTCAAATCCAAGAAATTGATACTCTCAAAATGGATCTCAGATGTAAAAAGAGTCCATATTTGTTGATATTGAGGGCACGCACAAAACATCCAAATTCATCAGCCGTGCCTGACCAGAAAATGAGAATGTCATCGATGAATCTGAGCCACAATGTGATATGTGAGGTCCACCACTGATCGTCATCAGAAAACACAGTTTCCCTCTCCCACCAGCCCAGATATAAATTTGCGTACGACGGGGCACACGGACTCCCCATCGCAACGCCTCTGAGCTGGTGGAAGAGGCGACGATCAAAGGTGAACACATTGTGGCCCAGAATAAACTCAAGGAGTTGGATGACAAAATCATTATGTTGGGCAAATGCGATACCTCGTTGGCACAAAAAATGGCGTGCAGCTACAAGGCCTCCCTCGTGTGGGATGGAGCTGTATAGGGCCTCCACGTCGAGGCTAGCAAAAGCATATTGTCCTCGACGTGGAGGCCGTCCAGCTTACTGACCACCTCCATTGAGTCCCGCACATACGAGGGCAAGGCCAACACAAACGGGTGCAGTATATTTTCTACATAATCGCTAATGCCCTGCGTAAGACTGTTGGAACCGGAGACTATGGGTCTGCCCTTAAGGGGCCGCAGCCCCTTATGAATTTTGGGCAACGCATAGAAACAAGCAGTACACGGATGTTTAGGGAAAAGAACCTGGAACTCATTTTTGTCAATGAGATTTTTGTGACAGGGCAGCAGACAGTATGCCCTTGAGCTCAACGGCATAGTCATTCATGGGATTCCGAGAGAGGACACCATAACATTCAGTGTTACTGAGGATCTCCAGGCACATATTCACGTATTGTGCCTGGTTCATGATGACCACATTGCCTCCCTTGTCCGCTGTCTTAATCACTATGGAGTTGTCACCTTCTAATGACCGCAACCCCTCCATTTCTTCTTTTGTGATATTATATCTCACACGGACATGGTCAAGGGAGGCAAGGTCATCAATGACCAGGTTCACAAAAACATCGGCCGGAGTGGTATCCGTAATTGGGGGTAAGTTTAGATCGTGGTTTCATCGAGGTAAATGGTCCTTTACCAAGAGGACGTTCATTTTCCCTCACCAAATCCATGAGGTTTCTAATATCACCCAAATCGGACTCCTCTATTCCCAACTCAGCACATTCACGTCTGTCCTTATGTTTAAAAAATTTTTTCCATTTGAGTTTCCTAAGGAAGAGATTTAAATCTTTGACCCAATTAAAGGGGTCAAATGGCTGGGTTGGGACAAAGGAGAGGCCTTTTTAAGGACACCAATCTCGGCTGGCGTGAGAATTCTATCAGAGAGGTTGATCACTTGCAGTTCATCCGACTGTGAGGGGTATGAGGCAAATATGGACACATGTTTATTGGCCCTTGCGATCCCTGAGAAGATAGTCTGAGATCGGGACCCCTTGTCCTAAAAATTATTATTATTGCCACCCCTTGAGCGACCACCTCTACCACGTCTCCGCTGGCCTCTACCTGAGTAGCCCCTGGGATTACTAGATTGGCTATTATGTGAAGTATGACGTGTGGAACCAAAATCAGCCTCTCCCTCAGAAGACGAGGGCTCTGTATCAGCTTCCAGGGCCTTTGTTGGTTTTGTGGCAAAACCAAACAAATGGCCGTCACGGAAGTCCGTAGTATCTCTCAAATATTGACTATGCTTGCGTTCTTTCAATTGTGCAGTATATCTGTGCACAGTTTGTTCCAGTGCCTGTTCCTTTTAGTAAAATCTGCGTGCTCAGAGAACTTCTTAGCAGTATCAATGAATGTCTGTAGTTCACCTGAGCTCTTATCAAAGATCTTATGTTCCTCTTCGAGGAGTAAACGCATCAGGCGAAGGGATGACTGAATAGATTCAGACTCCCATCGCTTGATGAACTCAGGTGAGTTCAAACGAGCATTGGGAAAAAGTGGTATTCTCAGACCCCTAGGGACAATATTGTTTTTTAAATATGTCTCCAGGGTCTGTATCTCCCACCAGCTGCGTATATTGTCCTTATATGCTCTAGTGAGGTTTTTGAAAACGCTTGTGATGGTGGGAGCAATAGGTGCCGAAGGTAATTGTGCCTCAGAAAACACTAGTTTTGACTCTGAATCCCATGAGTCTCTGTTTATGCCTCCAGATAGAAAGCCTGCCATCCCAGATGGCTAATAAATCAATAAGTAACAAAAAAATGCCTAAAGTATATGCAATAAGCGTCCTAGAATAGGTAGTATACAAAGCAAAGGAGTAACGCTAAAACTTGACCTTTAATAGTATATGTAAAATCAAGGAATAACACCCGTGGGTAGGATTACATAAATTGTGGGGTGAGAAGCATGCTCATAGTCCAAGGCATTGGACCTGAGTAATGAAAGATTCCCACGCCACAACACTAGGTTGAGGAAAAACAAAAGTTTGTTTAGAAAAACCGGCCAGTCTGAACAGACATGAGAGCTGCCGGACAGCAGGATTGCTGATTAACAAGACCGCATGTGAACAAGGACCCAGCTGTAGTCCAAGAGAGACAGCATGCAACTGTCAGTGCGGTAGCAGGTATATGAAAAAATACCCCCTCATGTGTGCTGGCTCGACGCGTTTCTTGTGTCAATAATGACACATCATCAGGAGCAAGAGGGATAAGGGATGGTAGCAAGAAAACCTGCCTAAGGTACTGCCACGCTAAGTGTTCGTGGCGGCACCTGCCGGCGCTATGATGGCCGTGATACGGCCGCGTCAAGCGCTAGTTTAAATAGCAACCCACTCCTCCCAGGGGAGGGGAATGGGAGGGGCCAGCGTGCGACGTCACTGGATGGCGGAATATGCGAATGCCGACAAGCAATCCGCCCACCATCTCCATGACAACATATACGCGGCCAACCCAGATCAAATAGGTAAGAGGGATGTAATGGGCAGACCTATAAAATAAGGAGGCAGCGAGCGGAGTTTGTGAAACTATCCGCCGCATGAGGACTCTAATAAGAGATGTCAGGGGCATGAACATGAGGCATAAGTCAAGCATGTAGCAAGAATATTGCTAAGAAATATGGTGCAGCAAAGCAGGTAGTGGTGGGGACAATAGGACCTGCCAACCCCATATACAGAAGTAAAAGGGGCAGCTAAGTCCACCCCGGGTCAGTCAATAAAACAGACGTAGGAAATCCGTTCATTAAGACCATCAGGTTTGACAGTGCCCAATCTAAACGTCCATTGGGCTTCCTTGCGCAGGAGTATGTTATCAATGTCGCCGCCCCTTGGTGATGGGCACACCACATCAATCCCTTGGAACCTAATGACGGATGTTTGTTGTGGATGAAACAGATTGACATGTCTAGCTATTGGTGTGTCTTCGTTTTTACGTATATCACCAAGGTGCTCGCCAATTCTGCGGCGAAATTCCCTGATGGTCTTGCCCACGTATTGCATGCCACAAACACACGTGGCTAGATAGATGACCCCAGATGTTCTGCAATTGACAAAGCATCTGATATTATAGCATTTGGATGTCTTGGTACTGACAAATGTGTCCCCTGTTTGGATGGATGAACATGCGATGCAGCCCTTACAACAAAATGTGCCCAGGCTACGATTGGTGAGCCACGTCTGGGGGCCGGAGATTGGAACAAACTATGAACCAGACGGTCACCAAGGCTGCGCCCCCTGCGATAAGTCACAGAGGGCCTTTCACTAATGCAGTCTGAAATGTCTGGATCCATACGCAAAATGTTCCAATGCCTCCTTAAGATATTCAGTATCTGTGGATTTGCTCCATCATAGGTGGCAATTAGACGTATTAGACCGTCGCCTTCCTGTTTAGGTCTGGGATTCAATAATGATTCCCTAGTCGCTGCCAATGAATGTTGGTAGGCAGATGCTAGAACCGGGAAGGATAACCCCGTTTAGTAAATCTCTGCCTTAATTCACCAGCTTTGAGATGGAAATCAGAGAGATTTGAACAGTTGCGACGGACACGCAAATATTGGCCACGAGGATCCCCCTCTTCAGAGGGACAGGATGACAACTGTCCCAATGAAGAAGGGAATTGGTGGCCGTAGTTTTGCGATGGAGACTGGTGTGCACCTGTCCAGTGCCATCCCTGCAGATGGTCAAATCCAAGAAATTGATACTCTCAAAATGGATCTCAGATGTAAAAAGAGTCCATATTTGTTGATATTGAGGGCACGCACAAAACATCCAAATTCATCAGCCGTGCCTGACCAGAAAATGAGAATGTCATCGATGAATCTGAGCCACAATGTGATATGTGAGGTCCACCACTGATCGTCATCAGAAAACACAGTTTCCCTCTCCCACCAGCCCAGATATAAATTTGCGTACGACGGGGCACACGGACTCCCCATCGCAACGCCTCTGAGCTGGTGGAAGAGGCGACGATCAAAGGTGAACACATTGTGGCCCAGAATAAACTCAAGGAGTTGGATGACAAAATCATTATGTTGGGCAAATGCGATACCTCGTTGGCACAAAAAATGGCGTGCAGCTACAAGGCCTCCCTCGTGTGGGATGGAGCTGTATAGGGCCTCCACGTCGAGGCTAGCAAAAGCATATTGTCCTCGACGTGGAGGCCGTCCAGCTTACTGACCACCTCCATTGAGTCCCGCACATACGAGGGCAAGGCCAACACAAACGGGTGCAGTATATTTTCTACATAATCGCTAATGCCCTGCGTAAGACTGTTGGAACCGGAGACTATGGGTCTGCCCTTAAGGGGCCGCAGCCCTTATGAATTTTGGGCAACGCATAGAAACAAGCAGTACACGGATGTTTAGGGAAAAGAACCTGGAACTCATTTTTGTCAATGAGATTTTTGTGACAGGGCAGCAGACAGTATGCCCTTGAGCTCAACGGCATAGTCATTCATGGGATTCCGAGAGAGGACACCATAACATTCAGTGTTACTGAGGATCTCCAGGCACATATTCACGTATTGTGCCTGGTTCATGATGACCACATTGCCTCCCTTGTCCGCTGTCTTAATCACTATGGAGTTGTCACCTTCTAATGACCGCAACCCCTCCATTTCTTCTTTTGTGATATTATATCTCACACGGACATGGTCAAGGGAGGCAAGGTCATCAATGACCAGGTTCACAAAAACATCGGCCGGAGTGGTATCCGTAATTGGGGGTAAGTTTAGATCGTGGTTTCATCGAGGTAAATGGTCCTTTACCAAGAGGACGTTCATTTTCCCTCACCAAATCCATGAGGTTTCTAATATCACCCAAATCGGACTCCTCTATTCCCAACTCAGCACATTCACGTCTGTCCTTATGTTTAAAAAATTTTTTCCATTTGAGTTTCCTAAGGAAGAGATTTAAATCTTTGACCCAATTAAAGGGGTCAAATGGCTGGGTTGGGACAAAGGAGAGGCCTTTTAAGGACACCAATCTCGGCTGGCGTGAGAATTCTATCAGAGAGGTTGATCACTTGCAGTTCATCCGACTGTGAGGGGTATGAGGCAAATATGGACACATGTTTATTGGCCCTTGCGATCCCTGAGAAGATAGTCTGAGATCGGGACCCCTTGTCCTAAAAATTATTATTATTGCCACCCCTTGAGCGACCACCTCTACCACGTCTCCGCTGGCCTCTACCTGAGTAGCCCCTGGGATTACTAGATTGGCTATTATGTGAAGTATGACGTGTGGAACCAAAATCAGCCTCTCCCTCAGAAGACGAGGGCTCTGTATCAGCTTCCAGGGCCTTTGTTGGTTTTGTGGCAAAACCAAACAAATGGCCGTCACGGAAGTCCGTAGTGTCTCTCAAATATTGACTATGCTTATGCGTTCTTTCAATTGTGCAGTATATCTGTGCACAGTTTGTTCCAGTGCCTGTTCCTTTTAGTAAAATCTGCGTGCTCAGAGAACTTCTTAGCAGTATCAATGAATGTCTGTAGTTCACCTGAGCTCTTATCAAAGATCTTATGTTCCTCTTCGAGGAGTAAACGCATCAGGCTGAAGGGATGACTGAATAGATTCAGACTCCCATCGCTTGATGAACTCAGGTGAGTTCAAACGAGCATTGGGAAAAAGTGGTATTCTCAGACCCCTAGGGACAATATTGTTTTTTAAATATGTCTCCAGGGTCTGTATCTCCCACCAGCTGCGTATATTGTCCTTATATGCTCTAGTGAGGTTTTTGAAAACGCTTGTGATGGTGGGAGCAATAGGTGCCGAAGGTAATTGTGCCTCAGAAAACACTAGTTTTGACTCTGAGTCCCATGAGTCTCTGTTTATGCCTCCAGATAGAAAGCCTGCCATCCCAGATGGCTAATAAATCAATAAGTAACAAGAAATGCCTAAAGTATGTGCAATAAGCGCCCTAGAATACGGTAGTATACAAAGCAAAGAAGTAACGCTAAAACTTGACCTTTATTAGTATATGTAAAATAAAGGAATAACACCCGTGGGTAGGATTACATAAATTGTGGGGTGAGAAGCATGCTCATAGTCCAAGGTATTGGACCTGAGTAATGAAAATTCCCACGCCACAACACTAGGTTAAGGAAAAACAAAAAGGTTTGTTTAGAAAACCGGCCAGTCTGAACAGACATGAGAGCTGCCGGACAGCAGGATTGCTGATTAACAAAACCGCATGTGAACAAGGACCCAGCTGTAGTCCAAGAGAGACAGCATGCAACTGTCAGTGCGGTAGCAGGTATATGAAAAATACCCCTCATGTGTGCTGGCTCGACGCGCTTCTTGTGTCAATAACGACACATCATCAGGAGCAAGAGGGATAAGGATGGTAGCAAGAAAACCTGCCTAAGGTACTGCCACGCTAAGTGTTCGTGGCGGCACCTGCCGGGCGCTATGATGGCCGTGATACGGCCGCGTCAAGCGCTAGTTTAAATAGCAACCCACTCCTCCCAGGGGAGGGGAATGGGAGGGGCCAGCGTGCGACGTCACTAGATGGCGGAATATGCGAATGCAGACAAGCAATCCGCCCACCATCTCCATGACAACATATACGCGGCCAACCCAGATCAAATAGGTAAGAGGGATGTAATGGGCAGACCTATAAAATAAGGAGGCAGCGAGCGGAGTTTGTAAAACTATCCGCCGCATGACGACACTAATAAGAGATGTCAGGGGCATAAACATGAGGCATAAGTCAAGCATGTAGCAAGAATATTGCTAAGAAATATGGTGCAGCAAAGCAGGTAGTGGTGGGGACAATAGGACCTGCCAACCCCATATACAGAAGTAAAAAGGGCAGCTAAGCCCACCCCAGGTCAGTCAATAAAACAAACGTAGGAAATCTCATGGATTTGGTGAGGGAAAATGAACTTCCTCTTGGTAAAGGACCATTTACCTCGATGAAACCACGATCTAAACTTACCCCCCCAATTACGGATACCACTCCGGCCGATGTTTTTGTGAACCTGGTCATTGATGACCTTGCCTCCCTTGACCATGTCCGTGTGAGATATAATATCACAAAAGAAGAAATGGAGGGGTTGCGGTCATTAGAAGGTGACAACTCCATAGTGATTAAGACAGCGGACAAGGGAGGCAATGTGGTCATCATGAACCAGGCACAATACGTGAATATGTGCCTGGAGATCCTCAGTAACACTGAATGTTATGGTGTCCTCTCTCGGAATCCCATGAATGACTATGCCGTTGAGCTCAAGGGCATACTGTCTGCTGCCCTGTCACAAAATCTCATTGACAAAAATGAGTTCCAGGTTCTTTTCCTAAACATCCGTGTACTGCTTGTTTCTATGGGTTGCCCAAAATTCATAAGGGCTGCGGCCCTTAAGGGCAGACCCATAGTCTCCGGTTCCAACAGTCTTACGCAGGGCATTAGCGATTATGTAGAAAATATACTGCACCCGTTTGTGTTGGCCTTGCCCTCGTATGTGCGGGACTCAATGGAGGTGGTCAGTAAGCTGGACGGCCTCCACGTCGAGGACAATATGCTTTTGCTAGCCTCGACGTGGAGGCCCTATACAGCTCCATCCCACACGAGGGAGGCCTTGTAGCTGCACGCCATTTTTTGTGCCAACGAGGTATCGCATTTGCCCAACATAATGATTTTGTCATCCAACTCCTTGAGTTTATTCTGGGCCACAATGTGTTCACCTTTGATCGTCGCCTCTTCCACCAGCTCAGAGGCGTTGCGATGGGGAGTCCGTGTGCCCCGTCGTACGCAAATTTATATCTGGGCTGGTGGGAGAGGGAAACTGTGTTTTCTGATGACGATCAGTGGTGGACCTCACATATCACATTGTGGCTCAGATTCATCGATGACATTCTCATTTTCTGGTCAGGCACGGCTGATGAATTTGGATGTTTTGTGCGTGCCCTCAATATCAACAAATATGGACTCTTTTTACATCTGAGATCCATTTTGAGAGTATCAATTTCTTGGATTTGACCATCTGCAGGGATGGCACTGGACAGGTGCACACCAGTCTCCATCGCAAAACTACGGCCACCAATTCCCTTCTTCATTGGGACAGTTGTCATCCTGTCCCTCTGAAGAGGGGGATCCCTCGTGGCCAATATTTGCGTGTCCGTCGCAACTGTTCAAATCTCTCTGATTTCCATCTCAAAGCTGGTGAATTAAGGCAGAGATTTACTAAACGGGGTTATCCTTCCCCGGTTCTAGCATCTGCCTACCAACATTCATTGGCAGCGACTAGGGAATCATTATTGAATCCCAGACCTAAACAGGAAGGCGACGGTCTAATACGTCTAATTGCCACCTATGATGGAGCAAATCCACAGATACTGAATATCTTAAGGAGGCATTGGAACATTTTGCGTATGGATCCAGACATTTCAGACTGCATTAGTGAAAGGCCCTCTGTGACTTATCGCAGGGGGCGCAGCCTTGGTGATCGTCTGGTTCATAGTTTGTTCCAATCTCCGGCCCCCCAGACGTGGCTCACCAATCGTAGCCTGGGCACATTTTGTTGTAAGGGCTGCATCGCATGTTCATCCATCCAAACAGGGGACACATTTGTCAGTACCAAGACATCCAAATGCTATAATATCAGATGCTTTGTCAATTGCAGAACATCTGGGGTCATCTATCTAGCCACGTGTGTTTGTGGCATGCAATACGTGGGCAAGACCATCAGGGAATTTCGCCGCAGAATTGGCGAGCACCTTGGTGATATACGTAAAACGAAGACACACCAATAGCTAGACATGTCAATCTGTTTCATCCACAACAAACATCCGTCATTAGGTTCCAAGGGATTGATGTGGTGTGCCCATCACCAAGGGGCGGCGACATTGATAACATACTCCTGCGCAAGGAAGCCCAATGGACGTTTAGATTGGGCACTGTCAAACCTGATGGTCTTAATGAACGGATTTCCTACGCCTGTTTTATTGACTGACCCGGGGTGGACTTAGCTGCCCTTTTACTTCTGTATATGGGGTTGGCAGGTCCTATTGTCCCCACCACTACCTGCTTTGCTGCACCATATTTCTTAGCAATATTCTTGCTACATGCTTGACTTATGCCTCATGTTCATGCCCCTGACATCTCTTATTAGTGTCGCTCATGCGGCGGATAGTTTTACAAACTCCGCTCGCTGCCTCCTTATTTTATAGGTCTGCCCATTACATCCCTCTTACCTATTTGATCTGGGTTGGCCGCGTATATGTTGTCATGGAGATGGTGGGCGGATTGCTTGTCTGCATTCGCATATTCCGCCATCCAGTGACGTCGCACGCTGGCCCCTCCCATTCCCCTCCCCTGGGAGGAGTGGGTTGCTATTTAAACTAGCGTTGACGCGGCCGTATCACGGCCATCATAGCGCCGGCAGGTGCCGCCACGAACACTTAGCGTGGCAGTACCTTAGGCAGGTTTTCTTGCTACCATCCCTTATCCCTCTTGCTCCTGATGATGTGTCGTTATTGACACAAGAAACGCGTCGAGCCAGCACACATGAGGGGGTATTTTTCATATACCTGCTACCGCACTGACAGTTGCATGCTGTCTCTCTTGGACTACAGCTGGGTCCTTGTTCACATGCGGTCTTGTTAATCAGCAATCCTGCTGTCCGGCAGCTCTCATGTCTGTTCAGACTGGCCGGTTTTTCTAAACAAACTTTTTTGTTTTTCCTCAACCTAGTGTTGTGGCGTGGGAATCTTTCATTACTCAGGTCCAATACCTTGGACTATGAGCATGCTTCTCACCCCACAATTTATGTAATCCTACCCACGGGTGTTATTCCTTGATTTTACATATACCATTAAAGGTCAAGTTTTAGCGTTACTCCTTTGCTTTGTATACTATCTAATTCTAGGACGCTTATTGCATATACTTTAGGCATTTTTGTTACTTATTGATTTATTAGCCATCTGGGATGGCAGGCTTTCTATCTGGAGGCATAAACAGAGACTCATGGGACTCAGAGTCAAAACTAGTGTTTTCTGAGGCACAATTACCTTCGGCACCTATTGCTCCCACCATCACAAGCGTTTTCAAAAACCTCACTAGAGCATATAAGGACAATATACGCAGCTGGTGGGAGATACAGACCCTGGAGACATATTTAAAAACAATATTGTCCCTAGGGGTCTGAGAATACCACTTTTTCCCAATGCTCGCTTGAACTCACCTGAGTTCATCAAGCGATGGGAGTCTGAATCTATTCAGTCATCCCTTCGCCTGATGCGTTTACTCCTCGAAGAGGAACATAAGATCTTTGATAAGAGCTCAGGTGAACTACAGACATTCATTGATACTGCTAAGAAGTTCTCTGAGCACGCAGATTTTACTAAAAGGAACAGGCACTGGAACAAACTGTGCACAGATATACTGCACAATTGAAAGAACGCAAGCATAGTCAATATTTGAGAGATACTACGGACTTCCGTGACGGCCATTTGTTTGGTTTTGCCACAAAACCAACAAAGGCCCTGGAAGCTGATACAGAGCCCTCGTCTTCTGAGGGAGAGGCTGATTTTGGTTCCACACGTCATACTTCACATAATAGCCAATCTAGTAATCCCAGGGGCTACTCAGGTAGAGGCCAGCGGAGACGTGGTAGAGGTGGTCGCTCAAGGGGTGGCAATAATAATAATTTTTTAGGACAAGGGGTCCCGATCTCAGACTATCTTCTCAGGGATCGCAAGGGCCAATAAACATGTGTCCATATTTGCCTCATACCCCCTCACAGTCGGATGAACTGCAAGTGATCAACCTCTCTGATAGAATTCTCACGCCAGCCGAGATTGGTGTCCTTAAAAAAGGCCTCTCCTTTGTCCCAACCCAGCCATTTGACCCCTTTAATTGGGTCAAAGATTTAAATCTCTTCCTTAGGAAACTCAAATGGAAAAAATATTTTTAAACATAAGGACAGACGTGAATGTGCTGAGTTGGGAATAGAGGAGTCCGATTTGGGTGATATTAGAAACCTCATGGATTTGGTGAGGGAAAATGAACGTCCTCTTGGTAAAGGACCATTTACCTCGATGAAACCACGATCTAAACTTACCCCCCCAATTACGGATACCACTCCGGCCGATGTTTTTGTGAACCTGGTCATTGATGACCTTGCCTCCCTTGACCATGTCCGTGTGAGATATAATATCACAAAAGAAGAAATGGAGGGGTTGCGGTCATTAGAAGGTGACAACTCCATAGTGATTAAGACAGCGGACAAGGGAGGCAATGTGGTCATCATGAACCAGGCACAATACGTGAATATGTGCCTGGAGATCCTCAGTAACACTGAATGTTATGGTGTCCTCTCTCGGAATCCCATGAATGACTATGCCGTTGAGCTCAAGGGCATACTGTCTGCTGCCCTGTCACAAAATCTCATTGACAAAAATGAGTTCCAGGTTCTTTTCCCTAAACATCCGTGTACTGCTTGTTTCTATGCGGTTGCCCAAAATTCATAAGGGCTGCGGCCCTTAAGGGCAGACCCATAGTCTCCGGTTCCAACAGTCTTACGCAGGGCATTAGCGATTATGTAGAAAATATACTGCACCCGCTTGTGTTGGCCTTGCCCTCGTATGTGCGGGACTCAATGGAGGTGGTCAGTAAGCTGGACGGCCTCCACGTCGAGGACAATATGCTTTTGCTAGCCTCGACGTGGAGGCCCTATACAGCTCCATCCCACACGAGGGAGGCCTTGTAGCTGCACGCCATTTTTTGTGCCAACGAGGTATCGCATTTGCCCAACATAATGATTTTGTCATCCAACTCCTTGAGTTTATTCTGGGCCACAATGTGTTCACCTTTGATCGTCGCCTCTTCCACCAGCTCAGAGGCGTTGCGATGGGGAGTCCGTGTGCCCCGTCGTACGCAAATTTATATCTGGGCTGGTGGGAGAGGGAAACTGTGTTTTCTGATGACGATCAGTGGTGGACCTCACATATCACATTGTGGCTCAGATTCATCGATGACATTCTCATTTTCTGGTCAGGCACGGCTGATGAATTTGGATGTTTTGTGCGTGCCCTCAATATCAACAAATATGGACTCTTTTTACATCTGAGATCCATTTTGAGAGTATCAATTTCTTGGATTTGACCATCTGCAGGGATGGCACTGGACAGGTGCACACCAGTCTCCATCGCAAAACTACGGCCACCAATTCCCTTCTTCATTGGGACAGTTGTCATCCTGTCCCTCTGAAGAGGGGGATCCTCGTGGCCAATATTTGCGTGTCCGTCGCAACTGTTCAAATCTCTCTGATTTCCATCTCAAAGCTGGTGAATTAAGGCAGAGATTTACTAAACGGGGTTATCCTTCCCCGGTTCTAGCATCTGCCTACCAACATTCATTGGCAGCGACTAGGGAATCATTATTGAATCCCAGACCTAAACAGGAAGGCGACGGTCTAATACGCCTAATTGCCACCTATGATGGAGCAAATCCACAGATACTGAATATCTTAAGGAGGCATTGGAACATTTTGCGTATGGATCCAGACATTTCAGACTGCATTAGTGAAAGGCCCTCTGTGACTTATCGCAGGGGGCGCAGCCTTGGTGACCGTCTGGTTCATAGTTTGTTCCAATCTCCGGCCCCCAGACGTGGCTCACCAATCGTAGCCTGGGCACATTTTGTTGTAAGGGCTGCATCGCATGTTCATCCATCCAAACAGGGGACACATTTGTCAGTACCAAGACATCCAAATGCTATAATATCAGATGCTTTGTCAATTGCAGAACATCTGGGGTCATCTATCTAGCCACGTGTGTTTGTGGCATGCAATACGTGGGCAAGACCATCAGGGAATTTCGCCGCAGAATTGGCGAGCACCTTGGTGATATACGTAAAACGAAGACACACCAATAGCTAGACATGTCAATCTGTTTCATCCACAACAAACATCCGTCATTAGGTTCCAAGGGATTGATGTGGTGTGCCCATCACCAAGGGGCGGCGACATTGATAACATACTCCTGCGCAAGGAAGCCCAATGGACGTTTAGATTGGGCACTGTCAAACCTGATGGTCTTAATGAACGGATTTCCTACGCCTGTTTTATTGACTGACCCGGGGTGGACTTAGCTGCCCTTTTACTTCTGTATATGGGGTTGGCAGGTCCTATTGTCCCCACCACTACCTGCTTTGCTGCACCATATTTCTTAGCAATATTCTTGCTACATGCTTGACTTATGCCTCATGTTCATGCCCCTGACATCTCTTATTAGTGTCGCTCATGCGGCGGATAGTTTTACAAACTCCGCCGCTGCCTCCTTATTTTATAGGTCTGCCCATTACATCCCTCTTACCTATTTGATCTGGGTTGGCCGCGTATATGTTGTCATGGAGATGGTGGGCGGATTGCTTGTCTGCATTCGCATATTCCGCCATCCAGTGACGTCGCACGCTGGCCCCTCCCATTCCCTCCCCTGGGAGGAGTGGGTTGCTATTTAAACTAGCGTTGACGCGGCCGTATCACGGCCATCATAGCGCCGGCAGGTGCCGCCACGAACACTTAGCGTGGCAGTACCTTAGGCAGGTTTTCTTGCTACCATCCCTTATCCCTCTTGCTCCTGATGATGTGTCGTTATTGACACAAGAAACGCGTCGAGCCAGCACACATGAGGGGGTATTTTTTCATATACCTGCTACCGCACTGACAGTTGCATGCTGTCTCTCTTGGACTACAGCTGGGTCCTTGTTCACATGCGGTCTTGTTAATCAGCAATCCTGCTGTCCGGCAGCTCTCATGTCTGTTCAGACTGGCAGGTTTTTTTAAACAAACTTTTTTTTTTTTTTGTTTTTCCTCAACCTAGTGTTGTGGCGTGGGAATTTTCATTACTCAGGTCCAATACCTTGGACTATGAGCATGCTTCTCACCCCACAATTTATGTAATCCTACCCACGGGTGTTATCCCTTGATTTTATATATACCATTAAAGGTCAAGTTTTAGCGTTACTTTTTTGCTTTGTATACTATCCAATTCTAGGACGCTTATTGCATATACTTTAGGCATTTTTTGTTACTTATTGGACTGAAACTACGGCCATGTGCATGAGCTCTTACATGTGAATTTCACACTCTTCATTAGAAACCTAAAAGGGAAGATCCGCAGCATAAATTGACATGCTGCGAATTTCAAATCTGCACCGCAGGTCAATTTATGCTGCCTTTTTTGTACATGGCGTGTGGATGAGAATTCTTAAAATCTAATCCGCTTTGCTGCTACTGTACAACATTGCGGATCTGCTGCATGAAAAACCAAATTACTTACCGGTAATTCCCTTTTCTTGAATCCTCCATGACGGCATACCATGAGAGATGACCCGCCTCCAACCAGGTAGGGACAGGAAGTATAAAACGGACCTCCTCCAGCAAAGCCTCAGTGTCTTCTGGACCGACAGCCTAGAGAATCCGCTCCGTCATGGGTTAGGGAATCCCTGCCGTCATGGAGGATTCAAGAAAAGGGAATTACCGGTAAGTAATTTGGTTTTGGTTTTTCCCTTTCATCCTCCATGACGGCATACCATGAGATATATCAGATTAATGACTCTTTAGGGGGTGACAGCTTCTAACACTCTTCTGCCGAAGTTTAGGTCCTGTTTGAAACCTGTATCTACCCTGTAATGTTTTATAAACGTATGAGGGCTGGACCATGTACCCGCTCTGCAAATTTGGTCTAAAGATACATTTGCTCTCTGGGCCCAAGATGTCGAGACTGATCTTTTAGAGTGGGCTCTAAGTTTACTCGGGGGGAAACCCCCATAGAGCTGTAAGATTCTATTATAGCTAGTTTGATCCACCTAGCTAAGGAATCCTTTGTAGCCCTGTGTCCTTTGAATTTTCCCTGAAACTGTATAAACAAGGCATCTGTCTTTCTGAATTCCCTGGTAGCGTCCAAATAGATCTGAATGGCCCTACAGGCATCAAGGTTATGAAATTTTTTCTCTCCCTCAGTTTTTGGATTCTGACAAAAGGACGGAACCACAATCTCTTCTTGTCTATGAAAATTGGACACTACTTTTGGGACAAAGGTGGAATCTAACCTGAACACCATCTTATCAGGAAATGTTATAAGAAAGGGTTCTCCTATTTTAAGAGCTTGAATCTCACAAACTCTGCGTGCGGAGGTAATCGCTACTAAAAATAAAACCTTAATAGTAACATATTTTAGAGCGATCTCTGACAAGGGTTCAAAAGGAGCTATTGTTAGACCTAGGTTTAAATCCCAAGGAGGAACAAATGGCCTAATGAAAGGTTTAATTCGATCTGCCCCTTTTAAAAATCTTATGATCCATGGATGGTCTGCGATTTTTATATCAAAGACTGCGCTTAACGCCGAAACATGCACCCTCAGGGTATTGGGGCGCAATCCTTTGTCAAAACCTGCTTGCAAAAAACTCAGAACTGTCTGTATAGAGAAAGCCTGGTAAGAGTTTCCTGTTTGTGAGCACCAGTCACAATACTTTGTCCAGATTCTAGAGTAAATCTTTGACGTAACTGTTTTTCTGCTTGCTGCCATTGTATCAATTATTCTATCTGAAAGGCCCTTAGCTCTCAACGTTAACCTTTCAGATGCCAGGCAGCCAGGTGTAGTCTTTCTACCTGCGGGTGATAGACAGGACCCTGAGAAAGAAGATTTTCTGTCCATGGCAGAATCCACGGACTCCCCAAAGCCATTTGTTTTAGCAGAGGAAACCAAGGTTTCTTGGCCCACAGAGGAGCTATTAATATTACATGAGCTCTCTCTTGGTGAATCTTTTTTATTACTCTTGGTAGCAGCGCCAGAGGAGGGAACGTGTAGGCTAGTCTGAAGTCCCACTTTTGAGCCAGAGCGTCTACGCCTATGTTCCCATCGTGTGGGTTTAGTGAAAAGAATTTTTCCACTTTCGTATTTTGGGCTGACGCAAATAGGTCTATTTGTGGGACACCCCACCTCTTGCTCAGGTCTGCAAAGATCTCCCGATCCAGAGCCCACTCTGTTGACCTCAAGGGAACACAGCTTAAAAAATCCGCTTTCCTGTTCAGAGAACCTTTTAGATGAACTGCGGATAAGGTTCTTACGTGAAGTTCTGCCCAGGAAAATATTTCTTCTGACAATTTTTCTAGTTTCTCGCTCCTTGTTCCTCCTTGATGGTTTATGTATGCTACTACTGTAGCATTGTCTGATCTTATCTGTACATCTTTGTTCACCAGATACTGGGAGAAAACTTTCAACGCCTCCCAAACTGCCCTTAGCTCTCTCAGGTTTGAGGACTGATTTGTCTGTTCTCTGGACCATCTGCCCTGACAAGACTGGAAGGAGCAATAAGCCCCCCATCCCCAGAGGCTTGCATCTGTGGTGATGGTCAGAATCTGTTCTGGGGACCAATCTACTCCTTTCCTTAGGTGGTCTGGATCCAGCCACCATTGGAGAGAATCTTTTACCCAGGAGGGAATCATGATCCTCTGATCCAGGGACTCCTGTCTCCTTTTCCAACCTTGTAGTAACCATTTCTGCAGAACACGAGTATGAAATTGTGCCCATTTTACCGCAGGGATGCACGCTGTTAGGGACCCTAGCAGCTTCATACCTCCTCTGATTGAGCAACTGGCATTTTCTGTGAATTCCGAAAACTGCCCTCATGACGCCGGATACCTTTTCTTCTGGTAGAAAAGTCTTCTGAAGCACGGAGTCCAAGCAGGCGCCTAAGAATTGTAGTCTTTGTGAAGGAACAAGCTTTGATTTTTCCCAATTTATTATCCATCCCAATTGGGTCAACACCTGACACGTCACAGAAATATTTTTCTGAAGTTTTTCTTCTGAATCTCCTACAATTAAGAGGTCGTCTAAATAAGGCACTATCAGAATGTTCCTCATTCTTAAGTGTGCCATCACCTCTGTCATAATTTTTGTGAATACCCTTGGGGCTGTTGTGATGCCAAAGGGAAGGACCTGGAATTGAAAATGGTGGATCTCTTCCCCTAGATATACCGCAAACCTTAGGAACTTTTGGGCTTCGATACACATGGGCACATGATAATATGCGTCTTTTAAGTCGATTGACGCTAAAAAATCCCCTTCTTTTAGTAGTTTTATGGTGGATTTCAGGGACTCCATTTTGAATCTTTCGTATTTTATAAACTTGTTTAGTTTTTTTTAGGTTTAGAATTAACCTGAACTTCCCGTTGTTTTTTTACCAAAAATACAGTGGAATAGAATCCCTTTCCCCGTTGGGGTGGAGGTACTCGAGACCGATGGCATCTATCTTGGGTTACAGATTCTGCTGAATCTTTTCATCAACAAGTTTCATTGTCGAACCTAATTGCTTTGAACTAAGTTCGAATGAGTATGCGTTCGGACGAAATGAGAAAGACCTCTTAATACTAATGTTTAGAACCCAAGGATTTTGAGTCATGAGCTCACCAAGCCTCTAGATCCAGAATCTGTAGCCTTCCTTCCGACGAAGCATGCTAGCGTTCATCTGCTTTTGAATTTTCGGGATTTTGGGGGTGAGACAATGGAACCGTGCTATTCTGATACTACTGGATCATTTCCTTTCCTAACTACTTCCTGTAACCGTCCTTATGGAATGGAGATTCTCTCTTCTTTGTTTTATAAAGGAAGCTTCCTTTGCTAGTATCTTTAGGAAAGGACTTTTTATTATACTTGCAGCATTTTTCCAGAATAGTCTCACACATCTTGTCCAAACATTAGAAGTTACTGTGCTACTTTAGCCACATCTTTATCACTCTGCAGGCAACCGGAATGACAAAGAAACATAACAGAGGGAAGGACATTAATACCAAACGTATAAATCCACATCCCTTTTATCCCTTGTAGGGAACTCACAGTGGTAGCATTTCCTGAGGGATCCATCTGTCCTGCTGCAGTGTCAGCCATCATAGCTAGCTTACAGCCCCTCTTAAATCACCCCTCACCTGCAGACCTCAGATCAGTGGGCGACCTCCGTCTTTATCTGGCGCGCCTTTTAATAGCTCCGCCCCTTCCGGTCGTCGCGCTACCTGGAAGTCCCGGTGGAACGCATGTGGAACGCACCGGACTTCCGGTGACGTCATCGCAAGCGTCGAAGTCGGCGCGATGAGGAGCTGTATGCCGGAGGAACTAAATAAGTGTCCGGCCAACACATGGCTCCCCCCCCCCGGCGCGGTAGAAGGGAGGAGAGCGGCAGGGTCCCTTACCAAGACGCCCAGCACCTGAACAACTCCAATATAGGAGGTAGGAGCTGCCTGCCGACATGTGTAAGGCATTCCTTGACTTTCCCACCTCTGCTGCCTTAACAGAACGTGGACCCATGACAGTTTGCCATGAGTGATCACCCATCTCCCACCTGGAGGGACAGGAAGACACTGAGGCTTTGCTGGAGGAGGTCCGTTTTATACTTCCTGTCCCTACCTGGTTGGAGGCGGGTCATCTCTCATGGTATGCCGTCATGGAGGATGAAAGGGAAAATGGCGAATCCACACCATTCCAGTCACATGTGGACATAGCCTTAAAGACATCTCATAACACAAACATTCACAGGGGAAAACAACTGTTTAATACTGATTTTTTTTTAAATAGAAAAATAGTCTGTACTTTTAAGAAACAGTAAAACAGTGTACATAGCAAATGTGCTACAACTCCAATTAAGTTTATCGGATATCAGAGCCAACAAAAAAGGTAGGAGACATTCAAGCCCTGAGGATATGAAGGCTATAAACAAGTTAGTCCTGTTTTAGATTAAAAAACAAAACAAAAAACACTCTAAAAACTGAAAGCTGCCACACTAAAGGCCCCCATACACATTAGACTATTGACGCCCAAACCAAGGGCGGGACAACAATCTAATGTGCATGGAAAGCTCTTGACTCTTCCCTCACCGATGATGTTGGGGAAGAAAAGGCGCTGAATTTCAAAGTCCGATCCTTTTGTTCTCCCAGTAAGTAACCTGCTGCCAGATGTGCCGGGCAGTGGCTTTCTCCTCTCTCCCCACTGAAAAAAAAATACATACATGCTAGGTGGGGAGCCTGGAGAGACAGCTGTTGAAGGTGTTCGGGCAGCTTAAGACCTTCCCACCCAAGATATTTTAAAAATTGTCTACATTTTGATAAAATGCTTCAGGTTACTAATCCATTGCACATTTGTCCTCAGGCAGTGAAAGGACAGAGTATGTGACGTCCCTCTATTTAATGGGATGGTGAGAAAGGTTACTGTCCGGACACATCAAGAAGCGCCAGCTCATGAATTTCCTGCAGCAGTGTGTACAGGCTGCGTCCCTGCGTTTGCTGGTACTCCTGGTGTTGCCTGCCAGCTCTGTTCTCCGCAGCCTCCTCTTCCTTGGCCAGCTGAGCCTCTATTGCTGTTCGAGTAACCTCTCTGACTAGATCATTTTTGGCATGGTTAGCGCTAGCTATGGAGGGCTGTTCTTCCTGAGATACATGGGGTTTGTTGCTGACTATCTCCAGGCGAATGTTGTCTGTATGAATGCGGGACGTCTGTATCCGAATTCTCACCTAGTACAGATTTAAAGAAAACAAACTGGAATCAGTAGATAGAAAACTGTGCAAAAAATCCAGAAAGGTGGTGAACACAATGTACAACAGTTAACCCTAACCACTCAGCTCCAAGTCCGAGATCCACACAACATCTATCCACAACTAAAACTATAAACTGCACAGCATAGTGGGAGAAGCAACTATAAATAAGGAAGGTTAAATGACCACATAAGCAACACCTGGAGGCAAGGGGTGTGGCCATTACCAGAAACAACACAGACACCTACTGATCCACAAGGAAACCTGTCAGTTCAAACCACGTGTTGCCAGTCTCACCGATCTCCTGCCGCCTGTCACGGGAACGTCTGTG